>BLKR01010407.1:0-57278 GCA_011170035.1 Teleogryllus occipitalis | reverse complement strand
CACACACACACACACACCACACACACACACCACACACACACACCACACACACACACACACACCACACACACACACACACACCACACACACACTCAACACACACCACCACCACCACACACCACACACCACGATGGATCACGGGATCGGTCAATTGATAAAACACATTAGTTTGCCAGCGTTTCGGAATATATAATTCCTTCCTCAGGGCTACAATAAACACGAGGAATGAAGACAACTTGTCTGAACAACATTATTAAAAATCACACAATATATGCAATGAACAAACATATGTGAAGAAAAAAAGACTGATATATATATATATATATATATATATATATATATATATATATATATATATATATATATATATATACTAGCTGACCCGGCGAACTCTGTTCCGCCTTAACAGCCGGTCCCATCTTTTCCTCGCGTCGCACTCACTGTGAGAAACTGTACTATCCTTGTTGCACTCGTGATAATAAAGCAATTGCAGATTTGTGTTTTTCTCTCAAACAAAGAAGAATTTCAAAAAAATTGATATTAAATAGATACTTAAAAATCTATTACGTACCAGAGCGTTTTTTTGAATTGATTTTTGTTTAAGAGAGAAATACAAAGTTGTAATCATAGGGACCGGCTGTAAATAAGTAGATTTTGGAATTTAAGTTAAATTGTTTATTAGAAAATACAAATAAAAAATTAAGTAGATTAATCATTCATTATTGTTCCTGTATTTTGGTGCATAGGTTGCACTCTTCAGATAAGTACCTAGTGATACACGACATTTTTTGTTTTATTATCACGCGCAGGTTACAACAGGCAACAATGACCGCTAACATGCGAAATCACGCGAAAACGTGCAAAAACGTGCGTTCTCACACAGGAACGCTGTCGAACGGGATAAACAGTATCCTATGTCCATCTCCTGGCTCTAAGCTTCCTGCTCACCAATTTTCAGCCAAATCGGTTCAGCCGTTCTTGAGTTATAAATAGTGTAACACGACTTTCTTTTATATATATAGATATAAACCAAAGTAATATAAACTGTACACACCTTACTAATATACAAAATGGTCAAAGTGTATGTCTGCCTACAGACCAACTCCAACACGGAGCTGTGAAAGCACGCAGGTCCATTACAATCCTTACAAGTGAATTCACTTACTTTCGGGCCGTGGCCCTGATCGGACTTGGCTTGCGTCTGCCCCTGCGACTGCCCCTGCAGACAATGACAATCACCACCATTGAGAAATGGAAATCCTTTGTAAGAAAGCATCATATTAACTGGACTAAACATTTTTCAGTCCACTCCTCAACAATATTGTGGTTGCATTACAGTTGATGAATTGTGATAGAATTGCATTATGTGAAATCAATCAATTTGATATCTTTCACTAGTGGAAGACTGGTTGAAGAGGTAAAGAAAAAGGCACATTAGGCAGCACGGATGGTAAATCATTCCCAGCCAGCTGACCAAGTCTTTCCATCACAGCCCTTCTCACATTGCCATCCCTTGAAATTCAAAATAATTGAATTGTGAAATGCTAATTTCTGTTCTACAATGCTGGAGTTAAATTGACACTACTGAGTGATTGTATACTAGTTTGACAACTGAAATAAATTTTTCCAATCTTTGGTATCATTAATGGATGGTTTGTTGCAGATGGTCTTTGGAAATTGCGGAGTACTTGTGGAGATCTCGTCGGCAAAAGGCTATGTCGAAATGACTGGCATCGACGCGGAAACCTCACAAGATATTGCAGAGGTAAGCTGAGAGATCTTCATGTCACACTACCAGGCATCAGGTTTTGGATGTTTTCCAAATAATATCTCACTCCCTAAGAAACAACGTAAAGCAAAATTTAACTTCAATGCCAAATCTGTACCAGAAATAAATTTCTATTTAATTATACTGAATATTTTGAATTCCCTGTGTAAAAAATTTATTTTTGTTCCCAAGGATAGCCTTAAATGAATATAATTAAGAAATTAGTTTAAATAGTATCTGGAACAAAACTCTCCCCCTGATAAGTTATTATGGAATACAAATAATAAGTGTAAAACTATCTGGCAAAAAAAAATTAATTAAAAAAAACAAATCTTAGAAATAAAATAGAAAAGGAAACAATGGAAATTCTTCATACATATCTTTTTGTGTATAATACAACATTTAAACTCTTAGATATTAAATCAATTTATACAAATTTATATAATTTGATTCTTGAAAATGTTTTTAATTTTCCCCTCTCCAACTACTCGGCAAGTGCTGCTGTAGAAAAACAAAAAAAGTGTCACATTGAGAGAATTTTTTGCTGATAATGTTACAGCAGTTTTCAGTAGGATTTACTTTGTGAGAAAAAAGTGATGTCAGTCAGAATGAAGCCAGTTAGTTGCACAACATTGCCGTAAAATTGTACAAGGTTTTGGCCTTTTGCAAAATCAAACGAGGTATACTTTTAGCAGAATTTAAATCTCCACGAATTTGTTTAAAAGGCGACAGTCTTTCTATACTGAATTTAGGGAGTTTCTCACATGAACTACCACGCAAATTTGCCGTTATCCACTTTCTGGCCCGCACCAATCTTCGCACGAAATGACGCAAGTTCGGTTACATCTACGGCGCTCTCCAGTTCGCCCGTGGCCGACCTTCGCACTGTCGCCGCCCGGTGCCGCAGCGAAGTCACTCCACCTCTCGTACGCTTCGCCCGTCCGTCACGCGTTCTGTCAAACCAGGCCCTTCTCTCGTACGCTTCATCCGCTCCCGGCTCCCTCTTCTTTTCGTGCTCGCCACGAACGTGTATGACCGCGCTCCAAATCTCTGGCGGGTCGCAAAATCGGATCTTTGTGTTATTACACTGGGCGTCGCAACTGCACTTCGGATGGCTGCTGCGCTAATACAGTCAGCCTCCACTCAATTTCACAAAACTGTCCTTTGCGCGAAATGAGCACGTTTGGAAAAAAATGTTCACTGCTCTTACGCTTTCTTTCTAAGGAGCTTACTGCTGATTACTAATATGTTCGTATTGCAATCACACTCCTACACCAACTAATCCTCCACGCTCACACCACTCAATTATTCGCTTTCACTACCAAATTCCTAGAGAATTTACGCGTTCGCCTACGCTACCAGACTCATAGAACTAGTGCTTGCGCCCGCGTCGCCGGATTAACAGAGAACCTTTTCGTCGTGCCTCGCGGTATTTCTGAGATGTGGTCTGGGGCAACCTCGGAGGGGTGGCCACTTCTCCTCCCTTTATTTATTATTTTTATTTATTTTACGTAAAAAAAAACAGTTAAAACTGCGTATGACGTGCTATGGGGAAACGTGAATTGTGTGCACATTTTCAAAATTCTGTGACCCCTACACTAAGTCATATACTACTTAAATTTTGAAAAAAGAAACCTCCCATGTAATAAAATCTTTTTCAAGGATAAATAAGCAATAAATTTTGGCTCTTATCCATGTTGTCCTTCGGAATAATACTACCTGCAACGACAACATGGAAACGATAATTTGTATAATTGTATTTCCCACTGAATTCTACATGACGTGCACAGAAAATGAAGTTACATGTATGTCCAGAAGCAAAACAAGGGACCATCTCTGCATTTGCTCAATGGATCAGGGAAACTGGACGAAAAGCCTGATCGAGATGGGGGTCATTGACCCGGAGGCTGTAGTACAATACTTGTTACAGGTTGTTTATACACATTTATACAGTCCAAATGGTAAATAATGCATTATGTATCATTGTTTAAATTAATGTTACTTTTCTTGTGATGCTCAGTATAGTCTCTAATTGTATAGAAACAGTTATGCAGCAGAAACGATTTCACTTGGGATTAAACTTTTCTATCGATTTTAATCGTTTAATGTCATCTGGCAAAGTGTTGTAAAATAATGTACATGTATTGTATTTGAATTTTTTGTAATGAGCTGTTGATACTGTCACCTGATGAATATGATTTCTACGTCGAGTGTTATAGTGATAGACATCGGCATTTTCTGAAAATATATTCCCGCAAAAATGACGCGTCATTTTCGACAAAAAACACTGATTCGTAAATAAACACACACGGTAATGGTAAAATTCCTATTTTAATGAAGAGGCTTACATGAATCACGTGGGTGGGATTTAGTTATTATTCGTACAATTCGTTTTTGTAATCTAAAAGTCTGGGAGCTATAAGATGTATTTCCCCAGAATAGTATGCCATATCTCAGGCGGGAATGAACATTCTCGAAATATACACAACGAGCAGTATGAAGGCTGACTGAAATTGAAAGAATTCTGAACGCGTAGCATAATGAACTTAATTTTGTGTTCAATTCATTTAAGTGGACGTTCCATTTAAGGTTTGACTGAATTGAGAGACCTAAAAATTTTGTTGCCTTAACATCAGTCAATGGTACACCGTTCATTTTCAGTGGAGCACAGAATTGTTTATTTGAAATGGAAAACTGCATTAATACCGTTTTCTTTTCGTTTACTATTAATTTATTTCGGAACCAATTTGTAACATCTGATATTGTACTATTTACGGTTTCTTTATTGCAAAGGATGTTCGTATCATCCGCAAAGAGAACCGTTCTTCCGTTTCGAATCGTCGAGGGCATATCGTTTACGTAAAGTAGGAACAGAATAGGGCCTAAAATCGATCCTTGAGGAACTCCACGTGCAATGGGCAAAGAGTCGGAAAGGTGCGTACGTAATGTTCCATCATTCCAGTAAGGTATTTCAACTCTGAGATCGTTGTTTAAGGTACGAAGATAACCAATCTAGAGCAATACCACGGATTCCATGTGAAGGTAATTTTGAAAGTAAAATGTCATGATCAATGACGTCAAAAGCTTTTGAGAGATCTAAAAATAATCCAATAGGTACCTCGTTTTGATCCAATGATGATGCGACATCTTTAAGAAAAGAAAATATAGCTGTTTCCGTTGATTTTGATTTTCTAAATCCACGTTGGCAATCTGAAAGCGCGTCGTGTTTACTGAGAAAGGTTTCCATTCGTACGTAAAAACAGTCTCTAATATTTGTGAAAAAACTGATAGAGAAATTGGCCGATAATTTTGAATTTCATTTTTGTTACCTTTTTTTGAAGAGCGGCTTAATTTTAGCTGTTTTGAAAATATCTGGAAACGTTCCCGTGCATTACGATGAATTATGTATGTGAGTATGTGAATTAATATGTGAGTTAACGGGTGTATAATGGCATACGCACAATTCTTTCACATACGCGCATTAACAAAGAATCCGGGAATTCATCTTAACATTCGTCTTGACCGCAGGAAAAACTCTGTTCGCGGGTTCGCACTCCGCTCTTCGTCAGCCGCGGACAGATGGCGTAGTTTGCGCCTGCCGCTTCCCTCCTTCCCGTATGTCGGTGTCTTTGTGTGGGCAGTTGTGGCGATATGGGGAGGGTATATTCCCATATCGTCACGAACACCAACTGAAACTTTCATTATTTTCATTTAACCGTAAAATTTCAATTGTTTCGTACATTTTTTTAGTAATTTCTCTAGTGTTTGTGCTCTTTCCATACTTGATTCTGCATTGTCCACCGTTTCAAAGTATCGTAATGCAATCTTGACTCCTTTCAATACCTTGTTCCCTTTTGGAACACCATCCCACTCTCTGAAGGCCCTTTTACTCGCCTAATAACATACGAGATCGTCTCGGTGGGGGCATGGCACATGCGGCTAATGAAACTGGTTGCTGTATGAGCATTCCGGGTTCACTACCTACACCTCAGGGGAGACTTGTTCGATTATGACTAGACATTGGGTGTTTAGGGAAATGCCTATTTTATTCTAACAAACTTATTTAAAGGCTGATAATATATGTGCACAAATCATGACAAATGATGACATCTGACAAAGTTTTATAATGCTTATTTTTGCTTCTTTTTAGCATAAATGCCTTTTTTGGGATAAATACCTTTTTTAAGACTTTTTTTACTTTTATTTATTATTTTCATATACAATTTAAAGAAATCAAAAAATTGGCGTTGGTCCAATGTGACCATTCATGCGAAATCTTCAATTCACATCTTTGAATTTTAAAATACGAGAGAATTCCTAAAAGTATACCAACAGATTTTTCTCCTTTTCCGTATTTCATAAATACCACCCATGTTCTGAGAACATGCTTGACTATCAATATACCACATGATGGCAATATACCACATGATTGCATCAAAATTGTAAGTGCAAATAAATGTAAATTACCAGAAGGTTTCAGTGTTGCTAATGTTGGACTTCTAAAATATATGCCAGTCTCATCAGTAGAAATTCTTCTCCGCATTCAAACTGATGTCGCCCAATCGCAAATTTGAAATTGTGATCCTTGAAATGTTAGTGGTAAAATGCAAATATTACTGGTTACTGAACGAAAACTATTAAGAATAAAATGTAGAAGAAGAGTTGTAAATATGTAAATGTAGTTTTATTTTAAAATGTTCGTACTTGTTTCGTGGATTTTTGATTACTTTGAAGTTTACAAAGTAATATAGACAAATTATAAACAATTTTTCATTTTATTGTGTATGTAACTTATGACAGTGCCTATTTTCTCCTTATTCTTGACATTTTCAGTGCCTTTTTAGGCACCTAAAAGGCGACTTTTTAGTGCCTAAACATCCAATGTCTAATTATGACCTTTAGACAACGATAGTTTTTCCAAGCTGCCTAATGTTGAAATTTGTAGTACTGAGGCAATATATTGTTTTCCGGGAGGGAATTCATTTCCAGGATGCATATCGTACGTTCAAGGTTAGGTGTTCATTATAACTAGGGCTGTGATTTATATGCATTTGCATATTTTTTTCTATTAACTGTAACATCCCGTTTCAACAAATTGTATACGTTTTGAGGCATTTAGAATCAATTTAAGCTATTTTTATTTCGCATATTTTCGCCATAATTGCATATTTTTATTGTATATTCACCCCTCATTGCAAGGTATTTCAAAGAATCAATGAGTGTTCTTTGGCTGAGTGAAGTTCAGCATGAAATGGTTGTACTATTTCTGTCAGATGATGCTCCTTAAATGTTAAAAGCATGAATTTAGTAAAGCAAGAATTTTATATTTACATTATTTTTCTAGTAATTTTGCTTTACTTCAAGAATTTGTGTTGCAATTTGTTATTTCTAATCACAATAAACTTAATAGTTATGGTCATTTATTAATTTTTGTGAAAAAAAACAAAAAAACTTGTTTTCCCCCATAATTTACTCGAAATTAATTATTTAGTTCAAAACAAATTAGTATCTAACTTCAAGCATTAAATAAAGTCATTCTTAGTTGAAAAATTATAATTTTGGAGATAATGGGTTTTGAAAAGCTCACAATTAAGATAGAAAGGAAATGTACAAAAATTCTCTACTTAATTAAGGATTTTATATATTCGGTTATTTTTGTTTGTGTCCTTAAGTAGGGAAGCATTATCTACAGAAACTCACTAATGTTGTTTTGATTTTTATCTTAAAATCAGTCTATTTTAAAAGAATTTCATATTTTCATTTGCACAATAAATTCAATCGAAACAATTCTTAAAAAATTCAGAAATTAAAATTGAATTTTTCAATCATTTCAAGAAGTACTTAAAGATTTGTCTGAAATTATAAACCTGTTACAAATTACAGGGATATTTGTATTCATTTAAATTAAATTGCTTATTTTTTAACAATATTGTCCTTGAAGTGTTAAATGAAGAGAAGGAAGGCAAGCCACAGAATAATTATTACTAGGGGCAGATTTTGATGATCTACAACATTGCCAAAAATGATCAATAAAATGCTCTTAATGTTTTAACAATGCTCTAAAAGCAAAGAAAACTGACAGAAAATTTGATCAAAACCAGTTCAGACGAACAACTGAAATTGGATATTTTATTGAAGCTTCTTCCTTTAGTTCAGCTTCCTAACTTTTGTTATGGACTGTTCTTTACCAGGAAATCAGTCTATAATTATATCCTGAAATCGGCCGAATCGACAATGGTGCTGAGAGGCGTCTCGGTATCCTTACATTTCATACAATGACTGATTTAACAATTTCTGGGCGAAAAAAATGGAATAAGCTTCTCAGGAATACTGTGTAGAACATTTATCGTATCTCGTAAATATTATTTGAAGCAAATACCATTAAAATATTAAATTCGAAAAAATCAGCGAAAATGATTAAAAATGACTGAAAAACGTAAAAAACAACTTAAAAAATGAGTCATTTCCTTTTGTCACAACATAAAATTAATCTCTATACTGAAAGGCATTATTCTAAAGCGAAAAGAAAACCAAATGGCGTTTTTTTAAAATTTCACTCCTAATTATTACCATAAATTAATTAGTAATGTATTGTTCAGGCACTCCTTAATAAATGATTTTCGAATTTCTCAGTCAGAAGTCGAGAAATTACAGTTTTATTCTATTGTATTTGATACCTCTGATTACATTTTATAGTAGTACCTTACTGCTATTTGTACCATAGTTTGTTTTTTTATGAAAGGTCTAATTTCGATGGAAGGGGTGGAAATGTTTTTTGGAAATCTTTGCTCTGCTAGTTTCATCAACATTCATTTTAATTTGATTTTCCATTTCTACTTACTGAGGAATAAACAATGGAGCTTGTGTTCAGTCAAGATAGGTGTAGATTTTTGAATTTGAAGCTCTAAAATAAAATTTAAAAAAATATACAAAGACACACCACCTTCATAGGAAACAAGTGCATTAAAAGGAGAGGGGGAACTAAAACTTCAAGGTTCCCATATTCTGCTTACTTATTTGTGGACAATCTAAAACTACATTAGTAGGAATATCATTTTTACTTTTCCGTGTACGTACGTATATACGCAATAATATACGTAGTATCAAGGAAGTATATTGCTGCTCAAAATCGATTTCGAGATTGCACCACACAACACGTTTTGGGGTCCCCTGATACCGCAAAATTGGGATATTTCAAAACATAAATCGGTCTGTCGGTTCGTCGGTCTGTCGGTTCGTCGGTCTGTCGGTTCGTCGGTCTGTCGGTTCGTCGGTCTGTCGGTTCGTCGGTCTGTCGGTTCGTCGGTCTGTCGGTTCGTCGGTCTGTCGGTTCGTCGGTCTGTCGGTTCGTCGGTCTGTCGGTCTGTCGGTCTGTCGGTTCGTCGGTTCGTCGGTCTGTCGGTTCGTCGGTCTGTCGGTTCGTCGGTCTGTCGGTTCGTCGGTCTGTCGGTCTGTCGGTTCGTCGGTCTGTCGGTTCGTCGGTCTGTCGGTTCGTCGGTCTGTCGGTTCGTCGGTCTGTCGGTTCGTCGGTCTGTCGGTTCGTCGGTCTGTCGGTTCGTCGGTCTGTCGGTTCGTCGGTTCGCCGGTCCGTCGGTTCGCCGGTCCGTCGGTTCGTCCGTCTCTCTCTTTCGCTCTCGCTCGCTGTCTCTCTCTCCTCTCTCCTTTCTTCCCTCTCTCTTCTTTCTCTCTGTCTCTCTTCTCTCTCTCTCTCTCTTCTCTCTGTCTCTCTCTGTCTCTCTTCTCTCTCTCTGTCTCTCTTCTCTCTCTCTCTGTCTCTCTTCTCTCTCTCTCTGTCTCTCTTCTCTCTCTCTGTCTCTCTTCTCTCTCTCTCTGTCTCTCTTCTCTCTCTCTGTCTCTCTTCTCTCTCTCTTCTCTCTCTCTGTCTCTCTTCTCTCTCTGTCTCTCTTCTCTTTCTCTGTCTCTCTTCTCTCTCTCTCTCTCTTCTCTCTGTCTCTCTTCTCTCTCTCTGTCTCTCTTCTCTCTCTCTGTCTCTCTTCTCTCTCTCTGTCTCTCTTCTCTCTCTCTGTCTCTCTTCTCTCTCTCTTCTCTCTCTCTGTCTCTCTTCTCTCTCTCTGTCTCTCTCTCTCTCCCTCTCTCTCTCTCTCTGTCTCTCTCTGTCTCTCCTCTCTTTCTTCTCTCTTCTTCTCTTCCATTGGATTGTGGAAATTGCACTGTTTAATATGACATAAAGTTTATTTTGGTATTTTCTTTTGTTTTTCAAAAATTATACAATTTTTTTTAAAAATATCTCTCGCATCATTATTATGCGCGTTTTTATTGATTTGTGTACATTATTGCAATTGCAAGAAGTGCTTCAAATGACTTCAAGTGAAATTTTTCGTAAACTCAATAGATTCCTGTTGAAACTTCAGTTTGCATTTACAGTAACAGTTAAACGCCATTTTCTTAAAAGCAATCCCAAATTTTTCAATGAAAATTGCCATTTAGGACCATGTTTTACTCTTCTGTAATATTGTTAAAGTAACATTTTGGTTCTGCTTTTTGGTAACCGAAAAGTTGAGATAATTTCAAAAAAATGTACTTTGGGCGGCGATAAAGATAGAATGGTTTGGACTTCCTTTATGGTGTTGCCCCAAGGAAATTAGAAAACTTTACTATGAGAAAGTCTGTTCCATTCTGTTCCACTGCTAGTTTATTAATGGACGTATGCAGACAATTTAAACACTTCACTACTGACAAACTAAATTCACTTACTATATTTTTAAAATATTAAATAAAAAAATGTACTTGGAAATAAATATATCACACATCATACATTTTTGTAAACTGTAATGGATTGGCACTATTAAATTTAAGTTTTTTAAATTCAAATGTAAAGGATGTATCTTTCTTCACCCCTGTTTATCCACACGTTATTGAGTTAGTCTTTATGTTGGTGTCCAGGCCATCAATGCCAAGGGTGGACGTTACCTGGAGGCTCAGGTCCAAGGCAGCAAGGTGCAAGCAGAGGAAGGTACACTTGTCATTCTGGCAGCTGGCGACCGTTCACTCTTCGATGAATGCCAGTCCTGCTTCAAGGCAATGGGCAAGAACTCCTTCTATTTAGGTAGGTTGATTATCTGTTTTTGCTGCATTCAATTTTGTGTTCTATTTATTATACTTTTCTTCTGAACCATGAAAAATTTAACAGGGCAATGGAACCATCTCGTGTTGTGTCCACATTCTGAATGTGTAATTAGTCAGTAGTAATTTCTAATGCAGTAATGCACAGAAAAATATCTTAATTTTGTTATATAAAGAGTATAAATGCTTTAAAAAGTTGCTGGATGGAAATCCTACCAATAAATTAATTGTAAGCACATTTTTGCAGTTAGGAAATCAGATTGTTTATGTGGTGATAAAGTGGAGAAATGGGTTATAAAATTAAATTACATATCAAGGAGGAGTACCGTCAGGAGAGCATTATAGCGTTTGTACAATACAACATGATTGTAACACAAGAGGGCAGGAATAAAAGTTGGAATCCACCAAAAATGCCTTGGAATTGTACTAATTTATTACTTGAGCTAGGATTTTTGACATAAAAATGTGCAAAGTAAGTGAAAAAAATGTATGACTTAAAGCTTAGAAAAGATGTCCTAAAAACATTCTCATTAGTAATGTACATTATGTGGTTTATTAATAATTAATGAAATAGAACAAAAAACTTAAAAATGAATTACTATTGCTATTTACTATGCTCTGTAATGCTTGCCATTTCTTCCATACATTTGTTAAAATTTCTTTCAACAAGAAATGAGGGATATAAAGATGTGTGTAAAAGTGATCTGATATAAAGTGAGAATTGGATACAGTGGTGGAAGAATAAACAGGTACTTCTTAAATGAGCACGGTTTTCTTGGGACACCAAGGAGCATAAGAGGATTGCAATTTTGGAAATTAATATACAGAAAACTGATTTGAATAAAATTACTACTGAATAGTGACATAAATTATAGAATAAAATAAACTGAAATCAATGTATTCATTAGAGCACTAGTACATTACTAGAGCAATATTTGCACTAGACAGAGCTGCAGGTCAAAGGCCTCAGGATTTTCAACTTGTGGACTTGCAGCTCTCCCAGACACTAGTACACAATCAAATTAGTTCAAATAGAAATTTACATGAGCAATTGACCGGGGACAAGCATACATATTAATACTTTTATTCAGAAGAATGCAATTCTTAATAACAAACAATCATTGTAATATTAATAGTATAAACATACTAGGGGTTATCAACCACTAAATGTTTTTCCTACCAATTCTTGAGCAACACAAAGTGCCCAATATATAAAGTGAGCAAGCTTGGAAATACTATTTTAAATGAGATTGGTGGCAATATGGACATATTTGTTGACATGAATTTCTCGTACGATCAATGAATATGCTGGTGCCTACTCATAACTATTTCATTTGTATCCTATAATGCAGGGGTTTTCAAACTGCGTGGTGGTTCCCTGGGGTGCTGCAGTCCTATGGAAAGGGGCTTCACAGTGATTGATCTTTAAATTTGATTGACTTCAATCCTTGTGTCATTTATGTATTTGGTAGTAGAATACTATATGATATTTGTAATGGATATGATTTGTTTTACTAATTAATTGTGGGTTATTTGAACCTGGCAAGTCCTTTACTAATAGCCTATTATATCACTTATTTGTATTGAATATTTAGTAGACCTATGTTAATTATTATAGTGTTTGATACTTACTGTTACTAGGGGAGCTAGAGGAAGTTTCGTTTAGGGCAGTGGAGCCGTGGACAAAAAAAGTTTGAAAACCCTGGCTGTAATGGGCTAATTCAGATGGATGTACATATGTAAAAATAAAAATAGTATAATGACTTATACTTTCAATTTGGAATACAGAATAAATTAAAATTAAGCAATGATCAATGGCATACTAAAGTAACTGTGAACAATGAAAGTATCTAACTACGAAAGTATACAAATTTTAACTCTTGACAAGCAAAGTACATTACAATTTGAAATACAACAAATTTCTATATTTCTAAAATTTTGTGTTCAAATTTCTCTAATCTATTCTAAATTTCATGTGGTGTGAAATTTAGAATAGATTAGAGAAATGTAATTAATTATTAGATTCTATCATACATTTAGCAGACAATTAGACGCATAAGACAATATTATGTTCATGAAACATCACCTTACATTAATATGATTGAAAATAGCTACCATAACTGAAATCAGTTGATTCAGCAAGAATGTAAAATACACCAAAATTCTTAACACACACGTAAGCAGTTGTAAAGTGATTATTCTAAAACTGTCACAGTTTGTCACTGTCTAAGCTACATTTCTTTGGATCTTACCAGGCATCATCTTCTAAATTTCTCGCTGCCATCATTGATCTTACGACTTCCTCACACTTCCTTCTGGGTCTTCCTCTGTATCTTCTTTCTTCAGGATAGTATTCCCACACCTTTGGCAGCTGCTCACTGTCCAACTTTTGTACCCATACCATAATAGTCTTTGTTTCTATCAGTTCTTAGGTTGATTTTCTAGGTTTCATTATTTCTATTATCGTTTGATTTTGAATTCTTTCTTTTCTTGTAACTGGACAACAGTGCTTCCAATATTCCATTTCTGTTCCTTGGATCCTACTTCTATCCCTGGCATTAATAGTCTATAACTCAGCTCCATACGTGAATACTTTCAAATTTCATGTCAGCAGATGTGAAGATGTTATAACCTGTCTACCTCTATTTGTTTTGTTTAGAACATCTTCACTATCATGACCATCACTTGTTACATTCGGGTAGTTGAATTCCTTTATGCATTTAATTTTGTGCTTATGGGTTAATAGGTCCTGACCATTGCCTGCCACTAGAATATATTTAGTTTTTGATATATTAATGTCAAGTCCCCACTTTTCATATTTTTCAATTAATTTTTTAGTCATGTAGTGGATATCATCATAGTTACTGGCTAGGACCACTTGGCCATGTGCATACATTATGGTATATAAGAAATCTGCACCAAAAGTTATCCCCATACCTTTATACTTTCTTTTCCAAATTAAACAATTTGCATAGAGATGCTTCATAGCATTTATTTATATTTTATGCTTCATAGCACCTTATATATATTTTCATCTTCCTTAATATCTCACAGTTTAGCTCGGGGTACTGAGTCAAATGCTTTTCTTAGATCTACAAATACCATATGAATCTGTGTGTCTACACGGATTCTTTTTTCCATAATTTGTTTTATACAGAATATGTTATTAATGTGTGAACTGTGCGCAAAAGCCACTCTATTACTCTGTTATCTCCATCTCTGTTTCCAATCTTTCCCTTAATATCTGACCATACACTTGTACTGGTAACACTAAAGATAAAATGTCTGTCATTTTTCATTCTTTAAGAGTTAAATCTCCTCCCAAGGATTTATTGAAAATCCATGCAGGGAAATCTATAGCATTTGAAGGAACAGTTTTACTTAATGCAATCTGGGATACCTTCAGGTCCCGGAGCTCTGCTTCTTTTAATTTTCACAAGGGCCTTACTGACTTCCCTTGTTGTTATTTGTGAAACATTTTACTCAGTTTCTTGAGGTTTGCACAAAATTGTGAGATTTAAAGGTCTATTCTCAGTTAGTATCTCCTCGTAGAAGCGTTTCCATTTTTCCAGGCATATTGTAATCCACTTTCCAATGGTCTTTTTATTCTTTCGGACTGAATTGATAAATTTCCTTGCTTCTCTTGATTTTGTACTCCCCATTTCTCCAGTGATAATTTTTTATTCTGAACACATTTCTTTTAGCATCTACTCTGCTTCTTACATATATTTGTCTATCTTGATAACATGCTATAGACAACCACCTTTCATAAGCTTGTCTCTTTTCTTTAACAATATCCTTGAGTTCTTCATTCCACCATTCACATCTTTTCTGCTCCTTTCCCTTGATGCCAACAGTGAATTCTGCAGAATTCTATATAATGTGTTTAAGATTTTGATGCATTACTGTGGCATGCTACTAACACTTTGAACTATGTATAATTGTTATTTGAATCTTGTTGAAGCATTCTGAAGCTTACATACATTTAACACACTGTTTGGGAATACTATTTCCTTGTCTACAATCTTCATCTAGATAATTTACATACTTTAAAAAGGACAGAGGATCTTAATAGGAAGTGATCTGAACCAGAATCTGCACCCCTGTACACCCTTATAAAGAGTAGTTACTCTAAGAAGGGACTGTTTTGACAGGCTGGGAAACAAATGAATGTTGTACAATGCGAGGACATTGCAAGAGATAGTGATGAAGCCATTTACAAATAAGCTAACTGTAAATGAATGCACTGACAAAATGAGTGCTTGGACATAACCTGCAGTTATGTTACCAGCAGTGGCCAAGCAATCATCACAACAATCACTTCTTATAGTAGTCACTCTACATCTCGAATTTTAGTTATTGTTTAATGTTTTACCATCATCTAATCTATAATTGATGATATATTTCTGCTTGGTTGAAACTTTATTTTTTATGTATATATTGATGTTGAAGAATTAATTTCTTATATGGCGAGAGATCTGATTATAGATTTCAATATGACATTGTCAATTATTAAGAGTATCATCCCCATGAGGCCCTACTATCTTTATTCCCTTATCATCAATTCATGCATACAAGTCATCAATCATAGAAATTTCTTTCCGGTCACTAATTTCATTTAATGCCCTTATCAATTCCTGCATAAAATCATCTTTCAGTTGCATATTAGTAGAGCTGAGAAGTTCATGCATATTCATGTTTTTTGTTAGTGGTCATATTTTCCTGAAACTTCAAACGTGTATGTTTCATGGCAAAATATTGAAAATAAGGTAAGGAATGTTTTGCATGTATGGCATATTTTGCATATTCAGAGCTTTTTGGCCTATAAATAAAAGTTTTTACAACTTTTTCGACTTTTTGCCTAAAATATTGTCTTCCAGACAAAATATTAAGCACAAACATCGTCTCTCATAACATCATGTGATGTCGAAATATAATTTTCTATGTAGAAAATTATATTGTCTGATAGGAGACACTCCCTAACAACAGGTAACCTTAAAAAAATTCTTGTGGCTTTTTGTGCTCTTAATGCAAAATAAAATGTGCAGAAGTAGAAACTAATCTGCTTTTAATTTGCATATTCCCTAACTCGAGGTGGCAAAAATTTGTAATGTCTTTGTAAAATATGTTTTTGTGACCAAATGCTGAATGTCTTAACAATTCCTGTGCATATTTCAACATTTTTGTGGCATATTTGTCTGCATATTTCAGGGCTAAAAACTTGCATAAACTTCCCAGCACTGCACATTAACGTCATCACTTGGCATTCATTCCTAATTGCCAAATGAAGAATTAATAATTTCATTTCCTTTTTTACTTTTTTGGGTGAAATAGATTCCCAGTTTGTAATTAATTTTTTTTATACTTGTTATGGTCTGCAATAGAAAAACAACATTTTGCTCTCTGATTTATATCTACCCCTCTATGGAAATTAATATTTTCTTTCTTGGACATTGCTTCCCTGTCCTTTTATTTTTGTTTCAATGAATACTGGCGCATCCAGAAGTAATCTGTTTAACTCTGAAACCTAGATAGCTTTTTGTGTTAATTCCCTATACATTTCATGTTCCAAATTGCTTGCCCTTTTTCGATTGAATTGTTGTCTTTTATATTTCAATATATTTCATTTTAATGACTATATTTATATTTCAAGTTCAACTTTCTTCCCTGATTAACATTTTTAGCATTGGTATGCTTTTCTGAACGACTAAGAGCTAACCAGACTCAAAACCCCTATCCTGGAGGACCAGATTTGTTATTGAGGTGTCCTTCGCTAAGGAAGGGTGGGGTCACTACACTTTTGGATGCCTCCCTCCCCCTTGGGTGAAATGGGTCCTCACACTTCTCTCATAAGCTAATCACTGAATACTCAGGGGCCACCGCGAGGAAGAGAGAGAGAGCAGACTTTCTGAATATACCTTGATCTTGACTGCTCTTCTGTTGGAGTACCCCATTACAAGAGAGTATCTGCGGTATTTAACAGTGTAAGCCTGTGGGCATCAGCTTATCCCTCCAAGGCCCTAGTCAGCTTTGACCCCCCAATTCCTAACCTACAAACAAAATTTGACAAAACACATATTATTACAAATTGAACAGGTTCGTGATTCACATGAAAGCGAAATACTCCAGATTACTAATCTGTGAAGGAGGGTATGATAAACATATTATTGTGCTCCTGGAGGATGATCTCCCACATTCTCCCTATAGGGTGACCCATCTATGTCTATGCCTATGATCATAACTGGTTGCCTGAGAGAAAACTGACCCCCATAGAGAGTTTCGCTTCATACAGGTCTTTTAACATTATGATTATAATTTGGTATTTAAATTACTGTTACATTCTTGACTTCATTTATTGATATCATCATGATTTTTTTATTCAAAATTATTGACATAAATTTGTAAAATTCATTAAACACTTGTTGATTCATAACATCACGATTATATATATATATATATATATATATATATATATATATATATATATATATATATATATATATATATATATATATATATACTAGCTGACCCGGCGAACTCTGTTCCGCCTTAACAGCCGGTCCCATCTTTTCCTCGCGTCGCACTCACTGTGAGAAACTGTACTATCCTTGTTGCACTCGTGATAATTAAGCAATTGCAGATTTGTGTTTTTCTCTCAAACAAAGAAGAATTTAAAATAAAACGCTCTGATATTAAATAGATAATTAAAAAATCTATTACGTAGCAGAGCGTTTTTTATTAATTGATTTTTGTTTAAGAGAGAAATACAAAGCTGTAATCATAGGGACCGGCTGTTAAAGGCAATAAATAAGCAGATTTTGGAATTTATTAAGTTAAATTGTTTATTAGAAAATACAAATAAAAAATTAAGTAGATTAATCATTCATTATTGTTCCTGTATTTTGGTGCATAGGTTGCACTCTTCAGTTAAGTACGCGAAAACATGCGAAATCACGCGAAAACGTGCGTTCTCACACAGGAACGCTGTCGAACGGGATAAACAGTATCCTATGTCCGTCTCCTGGCTCTAAGCTTCCTGCTCACCAATTTTCAGCCAAATCGGTACAGCCGTTCTTGAGTTATAAATAGTGTAACTAACACGACTTTCTTTTATATATATAGACATAAAATAATATATTATTTTTCCTTTCACGTAATGCAAAAGAAATTCATGAATATTTTAACAGTAAAACCCCTCTTTTACACTTTTCATGGGACCACAGAGAAAATGGTGTAATTTGCAGAGAGTGTAAACAAGTGGAAATGTATTTATTTATTTATTTATATTAAAAACTTGGGGTGTTGAGAGGGCTTGATTTCTGACCCAAATCTGCAGCATCGGTTAACTCAGGTGTATTCACATCAAAGATTAGTGGATTTTAAATGTCACAATGACGCTTCACGAGTCCCTGTCTTCAACTGATGATGACATCCACTGATGACCTTTGATGATACTACAATGTACTCATTGTTGGAAATATATTGATCGGGAGGGCTGTTCACGTCTACACCACCAAGTGTCAACATTTTGCTGGGATAGATTTAAAAAAATAATGTGTACAATAGTGAAGTTTTAAAGTCATTTTTCTCAAAAGTATTATTTCAGACATAACACCTTTACTATGCAAACAGATTTATTACTTTCAGTGGTCATTGTGTTTTTGTCTCTTAGGTTTCCAAGAACTTGCCCATAGTTCCATTGATTTTTATTTGAGCATTGATTGCTTTTTGCACATCCACAATCTTGATTTTGAATCCTTCACAAGCCTAAAACTGAGATACCAACTGAAAATATTTTAAACTATTTCCATGTGTTGTGAATGTACTAAAAAGACTTTCAAAAAAGATTTTAATGTTTCTGTAAATGGTACTAATTAGTAGATTGGAGGTAATCAAACACATCGACAAAAGAAGGACAGTAAATGCCGTTAGCTGATTTTGTAGAAGGCATTCTGAAACCTGTGACTGGAGTAGATTTTTTTTTTAATTGCGTCTACCATTTTGATGCAACGCGTCTCCAAGCCCCCTAAGGGGCGTTGAGCGCTTTGCGCTAGGGAGTAATCCTCCATTACATTGCACGCTTGTGGAGTAATCCTCCATTATAACTTTCTGTCATGTCGTGTCACGTCGCAGTCAGTTGTCAAGAGGACTGCCAGGTAGCATCTCCGCGTACGCGCCTCCTGCTACGCGCTCCTGCGTCACTACCCAGCGGCCAGAATTGGAAAGGAATAAGGATAGGCGCAGGGTTTAGGACACTTCACGAGGGTTGGACTAGCCCTTGTGAAGTAGCCAAACTCGTTTTGTTGGAACAAGTTAAACACGAGATTCGACGGGAATCGAACCCGGCCCTCATTGGTGAAAGGCTAGCGACTTCGCTATGTGCCACGAGCGAGCAAGGAATCTTATCTCTAGGAAAAGACTTTGAATACTCCTGCCTGACTTTTTTCAGACCTCTCCTTGCTCTTTTCAATAATAGTTGATTTCGCAAAACGTTTACTCGTGAATAGTAGCCATTACGCTCGAGTAGACTACTACTCGCGCAACTTTTCTTGGGTTGAAGAAATGTGGGTGGAGTGGGGTATTAATTACAAAGTCGGCCACAGTGATGCCAACCTCTGGAAAATTAAATGTCAAACCTGCTACGTGTGCTGCCAGGTCATTGCCACTCTGGGTAGGCAACAGCAGGAACACTAGATAGAAATTTTAGGTGCCTTCCCTGAAGGACCTGGACCTACCTCGGTCATTTCTTTAGATAATTGTAATAAAGCTGAACAGAAGTTCTCGACTATGACAGCAACTAGCTTTGACTAGCTCATAGTGTTATTTTCACCATGGACTAGCTTATGTTTTGAGCCAACAATGTTTTAATACTTGGAATATTGTCATCAGTTCTCGCTGCCAGCTTTTGCCTTCAACAGTTTATTGCTCAAGGAAGGGGGAAGCAAGGTCATCGTTCAAGAAAAGTTGCGCGAGTAGTACTCTATGACCTTGAAATATTCAAAATAGATTTTGAACAGATTTTGTTTAATTTGAAACTCGAGTATAAGGATTAGCTAAATCAGTGTTGTAAAAACAGATGTATAATAAGACTATACATAATAAGAAAATGTTTCACCATTGCTGAAAAGTGTAATGTTGACTGCATTTTCACAGAGAACTTTTCCATTGCCGAGAAACATCATTTGAAGCACTAATACTGACAAGTGCAATAATATATTTAAAAAAACAACGGAAAAAAATAATGTAAATATTAACAACAGATATTTAAAAGAAATACTATTGTGATTTTTTTAAAAATCAAATTACTCATTTTCGAAAAATGACGACCTTCATTCAAGATCCGTCTTTGAACTACAGATTTCATTAAGGAAAAAGTCTATATCTTCAATATTGTAGTTGTTGGAAAACACAGAAAAAATTGGAACTTTTGCAATTTTTGAAAATTTGAAGTATTCAATGTAAAAGTGACATGTGCCATTTTTGTAAGTGTTTTTTTGTTCTGTTCTAGAAAAAAATTTAAACAAATTTGGGTTCAAAATGTTTTGAAATTGTTGAGGCCATGGAATGTACCCCCAAAAATCAAATTTTCCATTTCAAATTAAAGGGGCCGTGTCATCAACCACATTCATCAGGGAATATAAATTTTGGTGAAAATCCTGCGTATGTTTTAGTGTAAGCTGGTAGGGCTGTTCACAGACCTACAGGTCGACAGACAAACCTCTCGCTGCCATGAACCAGTTTTTCGGTAACAAGGAGCCACAAAACACGGATTCTGACTACACAACACATTGGAGAAAGTAATTTACTACATATGGTCAATCCAATTTAGGTGCCAATATATGATTACTACTTATATTGTAATGGTTCTTTCCTTCTTCCCTTTCCTCCCTCGGCTATCCTGCCTATCCTTACAATATTTCGTACTCGTACTTGATCGTTTGCCCCTTTTTGCTAGCTAGTTTCATAAAATTTCTTATAACCTGCGACCGTGGATAAGGTGGTGGTCTTATACAGGAATCCAAGCGAGGTGACTGGATTGTGCGTGCTAGGGCATTACAGTAAATTACGACGCATGCTATCGATTGATAAAAGCGAACAATATTTTGTTCGTTCGTTTATTACTACTACAACTCACCGTCTTTGCCTCCACATTGATACACAGTAATCCTATGACATAGGCATATGAAAGAAAACAAAACAAAACACAACAAAGAAACTCATTCACACATAATAATAACAAAATCACATGAAATCTCACTCACACATCGAATGCGCATTCCCTGATTTACCTTTGACCATTTCCTAATTTAATCTAATTGAACAAAACTTGGTCTTCAACAATTGCTTTCAGCGACGGAATGCGTCATCATATGAAGTGTCTGCAAAGCAAGTCATACACACACACACACACACACACACACACACACACACACACACACACACACGTGTCACTTCCCTGTTTTGCGACTCAGCTCTCGTGGCAACGATGTCCCGTGACCGCCGCCTGGTGCCTTCCGATGTGCGGTCGCCGTCCACTCCTGTTCGCGGTCGCCTTCGGAAACTGATTATCGCGAACCGCTATTGTCCGCATAAATGGTACGAATTAGCTGCTAGTCCGTCACCGTTTTATGAAAGTTCATGTTTTCGTTGCGTATTGTTCAGCAAACGAAACAAAATAAAAACCAACTAATTTTCGCGTTCTGGCAAAAGTAGTTTCTTCGAAATTACTACTATTTACATCATTGCATTCAAAATTGTCCTGATTTCAGCATCTACTCTTTTACACCTTATAACGAAATGTTCGTAGCGTTGAACCTCCTTACAATAAATAATATCTGAATGCCCGTAATCACAAAAAAAAAATTCCACTTGAAACAAAATTATTTACTCCCGAATTTTTGCTAACACTCCAGAATTCCAATTATTATTGTAACTTTACTCCCTATTCGAAATATTGTACTTCTGAAAGAAATTTTACTACGCGCCAATTCCGCGCACACGAACCTTTACCCTCGGTATCCACGACACATCTGAGCTCACATCGGAATTTTTTCACCAACCTACGTTGTTACAAAAATGCTCAGGAACAAAATACTTGCCATTCGCTTGCTATTAATTTCTGGCTAATTCCGATGACTTTCTTTTCTTCGTAACATGACGTCAATTGTTCATACTTCTAGTTCATTGCAATTTTCCAATTATTACATTATAAATTTGCTTCCGAACACGCGACAAAGTTGACACTAATTTTGTCGTCTTCCCCGTATACTCTATTGCTTCCCAATGTTTCAGCCAAATCGGTTTGTGCGTTTTCTTATAATTCTTAAAAAACCATGTTTACAATCTTTCTTTTACTGGCTCAACAATGACCATATTCTGCTCGTTACATTAAAAAATTCCAATTCTATTTTAATTTCTATTTTAATCTTCCGAATGCGTTGACCGAATTTGATGCCGTTTGTTTTATTTAATTCCATAATTTCTGTTCTACCGGACGATATGTTCAATTTTCACAAATTTCACGCGCTCTAATTCTTTATTTTAATTTTGACTTGAAAAGTGTTTTCTGTCGGCACCGTTGTAATCGATACACCAGTTTATTCCTTGTCACATTTTTGTAAAGTTGCATCTGGGGGTTTTGGTCTCGAAATGATAGATCATTCCAATATAAAGTCCAAATATGATTACTTCTTGTCACTACGTATCCTCAATGCGGAAATGAAATTGTTGTTTGTTTGTTTTTAATGCGAAAGTTTACAATTTTTTAAAATGTACCTTGAGTTAAATCTAAAAGTTGAAATTTTAATGAAGTTTGGTGTCTTAGCAATCTAATGTTTGTGCAATTTTCAGATTTTTATCTGGTCCCCCAACAGAGATTACAGCTGAAAAATTAGTAAAAGTATTAGTCCCATAATTGTTTCTTTGTGGCAACCCTTGCTTTGCTCCCCCCCCCCCCCCCCTGCTCACTTCCTACCTCTCTCTCTTGATTCACCCATTGGTGCGCGATACAATTTACTCCTTGACATCCTATTTCCCTATATTCTTCTAATTTTTAATATTTTCACGGAAATTCCTCATGTGTCCATAGTTAATTTATTACTACGAAATTTTATTTTCCTCGTCTATTTATTCTCCACTTCCTTTAAATATCCATTGTTTATATATTTATTATTCGCATACTGCTGATCCCCATTGTCGTTAAAACATTTTAATAACACTTATTTTTATTTATTTTAGTTCGAGACTACAATGTTCAATCACACATCTGTCATAATTTTTTGTAAAACTCATTAGAAATCGTAGAACATTTGGTGCAAAAATTGAATAGTTTCAAGCTTTTTTTAAATTTTTTAAATTTTTTTTTATTTTTTTTATATATTTTTTTTTATAACTTAAATGAAAATATATTTCTGGCATTCAGTTCATTGTATAAAGTATGCAGTTTATTCACGAACACATCCAATGAGTTTTTTTAGTCTTACAATGTTATGCATGAACAATATGCGAAAAAGTAAAATTATTAAAAGTTAATAAATAATACGATATTAATTGCGTTGGTATTAAATGCAAATAGATCGAAAAAATATGTAATAGTAATATTATTACACACTATGGTATTGTAATATTCGACAAACAAAAGTATTGTTAATATTACCGCGAACGAAAGGTAGCCGTCAACATTGCTTTCTGTTATCAGTTCGGCGTTTCGACAATGGGTTGCAACAACAATGACCGCTCATTAGGATTTTCACAGCGGGCGAGTAAATTTTGAAGCCCATTACTAAAAAAAAATACTCATTTTTTTAAAAGTTTAACATGATCTTATTTGAATATGTTTCTGATGAACACATTTCATTAAGGAAAAAATGTATCTTCATAATTGTAGTTGTAGGAAAATGCCGAAAAAAGTTTGAATTTTTTCAATTTTCGAAAAGTCAGTGTTTTCAACGAACATAAGACCTCCGCCATTCTCTTAAACGTCCTTCAGACTATCCAACGAGAACATTTAATCAAAATCGATGGCGCTATTTTTGGGGAATTTTTGAAAATGTTCCAGAGGCTTTATGTAAAGTATACCCCAAAATTAAAATATCCATTTCGAATTCTAGGAGCCGCGATACCAGCCAGATCCAGTGGCGGCTGGTGCCCCAACGGACTGGTGGTTGCACCTCCATCGAATGACGGAAATGTAATTTCCAAAATTCAAAATAGGAATACATAAAAATGTAAGCAATTCAAATCAATTAAAACTACGTGAAATAAGTCTATATTTAAACACTACTTACATAATTGTATGCGTCGTGTCCGCGTAAAGGCGGCTCCACACATTCGTTATTCGGCGAACACCGAGCAACCGCTCGCCGAATCCCGAGTAGTGTGGATGAGTTGCTTGCTATTTGCCGAGTGACGAACACTTGGGGTCCGCCCTACCCACCGCGTGTCGGTCTTTTGGACACATCAAAGGGAGTGAACATTCGCCGAACACGTCAGCTGCTCGGGATTAGGCGAGCGCTAGCTCGCTGCTCGGCGAATTCCGAATGTGTGGAGCCGTCTTTAGGCATATACACCTACGCGCGTGGTTCTGGCTTTGATTTCTACAGGGTACTTAAGTTCGAATTCAGCACATTGCAACAAGCACCTCATTCGTCATTCGACACATTTCACATAAATAAAATTATTTTATTTTGAAAACTTCACTACCGTGGTATATTTGGCAATAATGAAAGATCTGCGACACACTTTCGTATTCACAAGGACGTTCGCAAACCGCTGGCCAACTGCAGCCACACTGGCTTTCGCGAGACACGGAGGGACTTCCATTCTGAACGGCCACCATTACACAAAAAACTCATCAAATGTACGTTTGGAATCGAAAAACCGAATATTAAATGAAAACAAATCATTCAAATATCGTAATCAATGCATTAAATATCGTCAATAATTGACTGCACTTGTGTACTTTCAATAACAAGCAAAATTCATAAAACTACATTGCAGCGAATCAGACGACAGAATATGGGTAGTCCTCTGAGACTTCCTCCGTCGCCGCTCAGCGCTCGACAGCGCCACTAGCCTGGTTACGCCACCAAAAGGCCGTATGTTCCCCGTGTTGAATCGAAGTGCCACAGAGTAAATTCATGAAATCCAGTAATACAGCCAAGAGTTTGGTGCAATTCCTGGCAAGGCACCAAACACTGGAGAGAGCGTCAGTTGGACGCTCTTTGGTTTCAGAATGATTTCATATACATCGACATTGCTTCAATTTCTTCAATATGGAATGTCATTCAAAGGAAAATGTATATTCCCAAGATATGAAATATTTTTATTGTCTGGGGGTTGTACAACCACGCAACCTAAGCACGAGCCGCCACTGGCCAGATCGATTGAGGAATTGATCAATTTAGGAGAAAACTAGCGGAATAGTTTAGCCGCTACGGTTGTTTACAGACAGACGTTTTGCCATCAATCGATTTTTCAGTATCAAGGGCCCACAAACCAGGGGTCCTGGCTACATCACGTGTTAGACGATTTTTTCTTCTAAATTTAGCAACAGGATTTATCGACTTTTTCGTTTCCAGGGCCGTGTAAAAAGAGGGTTTCGGCCGAAAATTCGCAGTTTTTTCTCACAGCTTTACTTAACTTTCTCTTCTTAAGAAGTTCCTTCTTATGCGTGAAAAAGGTTCTTAAAAACTCCAAGAAGCGCAAAGCGCTCAACGCCCCCCCAAGGGGTTTAGAGACGCAACAAATAAAAAAAACAAACTTTGAGAACTAGCAACCTTCAGAAATAAGGCAGAGGAAATGAAGGAGATAATAAGGCAGAGAAGGAGAATTCCGAACCAAAATTCTATTTCCTTCATCCTGAATTTGCTAAATGCACTAGGCATCATTATATCGTTAAATCATTTCTGAATGAATAGTATTTTGTTATTAGTATTGTTACTATTATAATTGATATTATTATTATTATTATTATTATTATTATTATTATTATTATTATTATTATTATAATGTAAAGCGGCAGTACTGGCAAAAGATTCTGTCATCCAGTAGGCAACTGTAAGTGTATGCCAAAAATCAATTATCATCTTCAGTTATTTTGTTTTAAAAATGCCTCTTATTGATTGTGATTCAGAAACTGCATTAATTCAGTCTGTTTAATTAGGCTATTTGATTGTATTTCACTCGTATTGGGAAAATCCTGTAATGATAGAATCCTGTAAAATATTTACTTTGAATATCCTTAATTATATGGGAGGGTTACTGAACATCATTAATTAGATTAGATTATTTATTTCATGTAACATAACATATGACATGACAAGTCATTTTTATATAATACAATATAATAAAGAATAAAACAGCTTCGATGGTGTTAACGGTTAGTGTATTGGACTATTATACCCAAGTTTGTGGGTTGAAACCCGATCGACGCTGTGGATTTTAAAGGGTGAAAAAAGGGTTTGGCTTCCTTCAGAGGGGAAGTAAAGTCAGCTGCCCCATGTTGTAGATTTACAGTATGAAAATGATCCTCAAGCCTAAAAGAAGCCTCTGAGCTAAATTTTAAAAAATCGCTAGTTTCATTGCCCACGTCCTTTGTATGCTAGGCAATGAAAGGAGCATAGTGGAATTTACATGGTCAGGTGGAAGAGCAGGTGTGATGGCCTGATCCTTGCCATGGAAAATAAGACATTAATTAAATTGAATTGAATTGAATTAAATAGAAACGTACAAACAATAGAAACATATTTAATAGTACAAACATACTTAATGTGAGCAACCCTTCAATCACTATACCTAGTTTATACACCTTTAGAAAACAGACAACAAATGCTTATATATTACCTATCTCAACAAAACAAGACCTATATACATTCCAGTCACATTTTATACTAAATAGCCTTGTATTTTATAAATTCATTAACACTAAAAGCCATGACTAGATAAGAAGGAATACAAACCTCTTTTGAATGTGCCGGACTTGAGCAAATCTTTGAGGTGCTTAGACAGATGATTTTTCAAACTAAGTGCAGTATAAAAGAATGCCATTCCTTGTTATGATCTTATTCTTCCATCTGTTTGTTCAATTTCTATCATTGAAAATTTGAAGCTGAGATGTGTAAATATTCTTTTTTCACTTACAATAGATGAAAACTAAATTCCAAATGTAACTATTGGTCACTATCCTAAAATATTTTTTTCATCATGTAAATCCATTGGTGCAAAAATGCTTTATTTCTGCTCAACAGTTTCTTGATGATTTGTTTTATTCTATAATGTCCAGAAAGTTGTGCTTAAAGTGAGCCAAAGAATGGCAGTGCATCTTATGATATCCCTGTATTGAGCATGGTCCTGGAATCGTCAGAACCTTTGCCTGAGAGCTTGTTATGAACACATAAGTTTTGTTGTTTGCAAATGACCTGAATCTACAACAGAACTTGGAAATACACTCGTAAGATATGCTGTCATACAGGCTATGATGCAATTCGAAAATTACAAAAAATACTTTCTAGGGAATCGACGTTTCTGAGGTCATCAAAACTAAAGAAATTAATAATTATAAGGAACACCTTAGTGATAATTTACTGCATGAAAGGACTCTTCTGTATATTGATAGTTTAATGTGTTGGTTCTCTAAATCTCTTTGGATTATGACTAAGGACCGGAGTTTTAGGCGATGCACCTACAGACGAAGCGCCATGGGAACTTCAATTTTTTACTTCTAAAATGTTATATAACCCATTTCAGAAACTTGCCATGCACCTAATTTGCAGGTAAATTGACCTCCTCTCCTTATTCTAAATATATCCCAATCTTTGCAAAGAAAACGCTTACTTTGATTGTACAAATTACATGAAAGATATTGTTTACAGTTAAATCAGACAATGTGCAAATTGTGCACTTTGCTCCAAAATAACCTGCCTCTTATTTTTTACATCAGGAGAAGAAAAGTGAAGGAGACCTATAGTTGTTCATCAGCAGTTGTCGCGAAAGAGCCGTCTAATCTTGCCAATGTTCAAGGTGCTTTATACCAAACATTAACTTCTGATATATTTAGTGTGTTGCTGTTTCGTGTCTAACATTTGTGCACTTCTGATTGCAAATCTGTTTTCTCAACTGATGTGTTAACATAGAGCTCGATCACATTTACTCCATCGTTAACTCAAGGACATCTTTCAAGCAAATCCTGTAACCCATCACACTGCATAGAGTTATTGAATTGTGTTGCTTAGAGTAGCAGAAGTAGAAGCCCTTAGGGCATCTACTAACGTTGTAGAGGAGGGGCATCTGCCGGCCGCTGAACAGTGGCAAATTTTTACAGAAGCAAAGAAGAGTTTAGAAGGATTTGCTCTTCGGAAATTGGAACAACACAAAACGGTGATGATGTGAACCTAATGACAAAGAACATTGATGTGAATCTGTTTAAAAAGTGTAGTTTGTATGTAACTTACCCATTTTCTCTCAACAGTTCATGTGGATATATCATGTTATGGTATAAAACCATGCAATATATTTGTACCTACATATGCACTAATTCTTTTTGTACTTAAACTGCCCCTATTTTTAATATTTTTGGCGCTTATTTTAGCACCAAAATTAGCACTGTTTGCACCTAAAAGTCTGGCCTCTACTTCTGACACACCATTATGGAGAACATTGCGGCACACCAATATTATAGAAGCAAACCACCTCTATTAGGACTTACAACACCTTCAACAATGTTCCTATCTGTACAAGGATTTTCAGCTTTGGCTCACATTCTTGGAATTCACTTTCTTTTGTGATTGCAGAATTATGGATGTTTGTTTGCAATTCTTCTCTGTTTTGAACTAATGTGCAAAAGTAAAAAAGTCCACATTTCTGAGAAAATGATTTATTATTATTATTATTATTATTATTATTATTATTATTATTATTATTATTATTATTATTATTATTATTTATGTTAATTGAATATTGTGAAATGATCAACTTGTGATAAAATTGTGTAGTGTGAGTGAGACTAAAAGTTTAATTTAAACATAATTACCTCATTAAATTATTTTCATGGTCCACCTGAGAAAACTCATTGTGTATCCATTGAGAACCACTGGTCTAATGATTGAAAATTGTTATTCAATCTTTTTTTTTCTTTTTCAGGTGAGGTGGGCAATGCTTCAAAGATGAATTTAGTTCTGCAGTTGATGGCTGGTGTTACATTAGCTGGTCTTGCAGAGGGAATGGCCCTTGCAGATCGTGCAGGCCTGCAACAAAAAGATGTTTTAGAGGTGTTGGAACTGACATCACTTGCATGTCCTACAATTTTGGATAAGGGCAAAGGTGAGGACTGTGCTTGTTAGGTAGTATGTAAAATAATAATGACTTGATAATTATTAGTACATATTGAAATTAGAATTATTTAAATATTTCCTCACAAGTGTTATCTTGAGAGTTTAAAACCAATTTTATGTACATAGGAGAAATAAAAAGGAATGGTTCTTTTGAACTTAGTTTTCATTCCATTAGTTTGTATAATTGCATAGTGTTGTTATAAAATAAGGATAGCTGTGCTACCCAAGTAACTTAAGTTTATTCTTATGAAACATGTTTTACTTGTATGAAATTTGAATGGAAAAAAAAAATTTCTTAATTTTGACTTCTTTTCAAGTAATAAAAATTTATTTGATAGCCCTATGCAAATTACCTGGTAACAAAACATGTTCAGCACACATTTTCTCATTTGCTCATCTTGCAACCCTTAATATAATCTCGATCACTCTATTCTACCTGGATGACTAAATACACTAAACTTGGAATCTTTACATGAAGCCCATGAAATAATTTTCATGTAATAATTATCTGGTATGAAATTAATCTTTTAACTGGTATGAAATTAATTGTGTAAATTAATAATAGTTGAGTAATATTTAGTATATATGTAAATCCATACATTGGGGAAAATGTGTCAGTTACGGAGTTAAATTCTTATAAAGATTATTTCACTGCAAACCCACATTTGTAAAACTACTTACTTTTTAACTGAAGATTAAAACAGAAATTTATATTCTTTCTCCAAGTTTCATGGCAATATAAATATTACTACATTTCTACAAATAAACTAAAGATTTTGTTATGTAATTTTTTTCTTTCTTTATTGCATGTTTTATAATATTTATTTGGTTTCATGTCCTTGAGTGCCCAATACACTGTGAATTATATTGCTTTTTGTCTGAATATTGAAAAGAAAATATTTAAGAAACATTTTGGTTTATTGGCAAATAGTAATTTGTTTTGCAGAGCCTGCTTCTGTGAATTTTGATATTAGTTTTTTTTAAAATTATTGTAAGAAATATCCTTTTGCGTACAATATAGTACAAATACATTCATCTCATGTTTTATTTTATTTATTTATTTATTTATTTATTTATTTATTTATTTTTTCCAGCAATAATTGATGGAGCATTTCCAACACACTTACCTTTGCAACATATGCAGAAGGATCTAAAGCTCAGTCTATACATGGGGGACCAGTTGGAGCAACCTCTACCACTCACAGCCTCCACGAATGAGCTGTTCAAGCATGCTAAGCGCCTTGGTTATGGATCCCATGATGCCTCTGCGGTCTACATTCGAGCGCGTTTTTGAGTATATTAGGAGCTGTTCGCAACCACATGATTTTATACAGTTTCAGATGTTCTTTATGATGCACTCTTATCATTGACAAAAATCACCAGTTTTTTTTCAATTGTGATGACTTGAATTGGTTCAACTGCCTAACAGACAGAAGTCATGCATTAACTTGTAAAGTATGTGTTAAAATGAATCTTTTCTACTGGATAAGTAGGAATCATCAATGTAAATTTAAAGACACATTTTGGATCATGCTATCTCAACTAAAGAAGAGAAAAGAGTGAGGAACTCTAAACAAATGATTGTTTACTCGATATATGTGCATCTTATATTGTTTTAAGAGACAAGTTTCTGTTTGTGATGTGATTACCACATTTCTGTTTTCAAAGAAACAAAGTCAAAAAAATTGAATATTTTTCTCAATACTGAGAGAGGATGCATTTCTTTACCCATCATCCCTATTCCTCTGGAGCACTGCCACAGTGGAAATATCAGCGTGGAGGTGAATAAGGTTGAAAACGATTTTATTAAAAACATTATGAAGTGTTTTGGTAGTGTTAAAAGTTTGTTAATTCAGTGCTGAATCCTTTTCATGCAAACATTAAATTGATTGCATTTATGATTAATGTTTCATCATGAAAGACAAGTCGCTTATCTTCTGTAATGGTAGGTTTCTGTTAATTGTTGGCATTAGCACTTAATGCATTAAATTCACTCATTTACTGTGAAATGAGACAAAGTTCAGTTACGTGGGTTTTACCCATTTTGGTATTATGAATGACTAATGTTGATGCCATTTGTCAGAATATTTTAAATGAGTATGTTAATTGTTTTGAAAATGAGTGCCGTTGTTGAAAACTAGTGCTATGATTTTCTTATTAACTGTGTTTGTATAAAGTTTCTATTAATGCTCTGGTTAGATTGCCATGTAAAATGTATGACTACGATTGTACTTTGTATAGACCATTCAGTAAATGAACACGGATTAATATTGGTTTTATATTTTATGTGTCTCTGAAATATGTATATAAATGGTGGTTTTTTTTTGCAATATGATTGCAAAAAGTTAATATTATTTGCATAATAGTTTTGTTTGTAATTATGACTAGAGAATTAAGAACTAGGGCAAACCTAGAGAATTATTTTAAATATCTTTCCAAAGACTTTGGATAAAACACAAAATGAAACTTGAGTGTTGTGTGTAATGCGAAGGCAATAATTCTTGTAGTTGGCAATTCATCTTACAATTTAGACAGTTGTTTTAAAATAAATTCAAGAATCTTGAAAATTGGCAGCTAAAGTTTTACATTTGTGACATTTTTATATTATCTTATATCATATTATGGAGTATCTTCTGACACTTTTCCAAGACTTGAGTGAATATTCCTGTTAGGATGATAAAAAAAATTGTAATTTATGCTGGAGGATGCTGCTTCAAATGTATAACAGTGTAGGTGAGAAGATGTTCTACAATTTGTGATAATATTTTCATCCCAGATTAATTTTCTAGTTAAAAAATCTTGAGTTCAAAACAAAAGGGTGAATTTTTCTTCACCTTGCAAATTTTGCAGTAGGCATATTAGCTTTGTAGAACTTTATGTACAGTTTTTGAAATTCTTACTTGCAATCATCATGAAGCAAATACACCAATTACTTTGCTAAGACTCTTAAATATAATAGGTGCAGTATTCATGTATTGAATTCTTAGAAATGGTGCCTACCTGTATTCTTATGAACTTGGGATGCTTCACTTGAAGTTATCAATAATGGAATGGTTTAGTATTTATGAAATGAATCCTACCATAAAGATAAGCAACTTGAAAATATTTTATATAAAGCATGAAAAGCGTAGGACTGGTTTGTGCCTGGGTCAAGGTGGGTTTTACCTTTGGAAGTTGCTTGCCTTTAGAACCCTCCTTTTTGTAGGAAAATTATATTTTAAACTTTGTATCTGTTTTATTTGTGAAAAGTAAAATATAACTTTTGATTCTATATCTTGGAAAAACATGTTGAAACCTATAATGCAGTGTAAGCAAATAGATTTAGTACTTGTTATCTCTGTAATCGAGACAACTTTTTTTTAAGTGTGCAATGATTTTATTAATTATACTTTTGCTGGAAAGAAGGAAATACTGCCTTTTCTTAATAATGAAAATAATGAATTTCAGAAAATGCAACTTCCTTTAATTTGGAAACTTATGATGGATGTGTTGCAGATCATGTTTTGTGTAGTAAGAGATCCCTTTGAATGTTTTTCAACTTGATTTTTTTTCTCTCTAATTAAATACCATGGAGTTATATTGTGTGTGAAAAGAAATGTTTTGAACGATGGAGCTTGCTAAACAATAGCATAATCAGTGGCCATTGAACAGTTCTTTTCCTTTCTTTTTAATTTTTTTCTTCTTTTTTTATTTTACAAAGAATGGCAATACAATGTAACATTTTTGATAGTACAAAGAAAAGCATATTTCTGAGCTTGTTAAAATGTTGTATTTCAAGTGATGGAAAAGTATGTTTCAAAGTAGTATTCAATAATTCTGTTCCATTATTCTTTCATTGTACTATCTGAAGGAGCATACTTGGATCTGAAAACTTTTCGATATAGTGAGAAAAAATTTTGATCTAATGTTGAAAATGACTGCATTCCAAACAGGCAGTAGCTTCATGCGAGTTGAATGTGGGGTGTAGCTGTTTGTGTGCAAAGAACTCGTGAAGTACTTTTTAGAGTATTGCACAAGAAATATGTATTTGTTACATGTAGAGAAAAATATGGCAGTATGACTATAAATAAATATTTTACCTACAGTTTCGTGGTATTTACTATATTTAGAAAAATTGTAGCAAAGTATCCTTTTGTGTGTGTGTGTGTGTGTGTGTGGTAAGTAGGGTGAAACTGTGTAGGAACACAATTTGAATGAAATTCGCCCTCGAATACAGAAAAGGACACAAATTGAACCCCGTTCATAAAGGAACCGCAACTGTCCGAACCTTTAAATTGCACCTCATGTCTGGTAATTCATATGTGTGGTGCCAGGCGTGTTGTGTGCGTATTCACATGAATTAATTGAACTGTTAATTGAAGTTACACTTCAAGAGAAAATAAATGGTTGAAGTTATATACGTGTAGGTAACATGTTCAATCTTCCCTCCTAAGTTCCATATAATGGTGATCAGTTGAACACTTATAGAAGCCGCTTTTGAAAAACGGTTATTCTGAGACCTGACAAGTTTTCGCGTTCGTCGACAGGCATCGCTGCTAGTGTTTACCAATGGATGCATAGCAGGCGGTGATAGCTCGAATTTTAATGGCGAAACGGGATGGTTGTTGAGCGAGTGGAGTTTCATTGTTTTTCTCGGTGTATTTATTGCTGCGTGTCATTGATATGTGAAATGGACTTCTTTATTTTTTAAAGCAGTTCGTGTGTTCAAGATGTGCCATTATTCTCAATTTGAGTAAAGCAGTGTTAGAAAAGTGCGAGTTGTTACATACAACCTAGATTTGAATGTAAAGTGGTTGGTGTGTGCTGCGGTGTCTTCGACAAGAACGGAATGTTTTTACCAAGTGTTTCGGGAAGGAATTGACTTAAATAAAGGTACTGAATCTTGAAGTTTTCGTTGAAAACATTGTTTAAGCGCTTGTGGAGGCGCATGGACACATGTTTCAAGATGTGTCATCAACCCTGCCAAGTGGGTAGCGATTTGAAGTAACTAGGTAAGTGAAACATTTTTATCATCTTTAAACGCTATGTTAAAATATACATATGTAAATAACATAGGTTACTCAGGAATAATTGCATACTTACGGTCGGAATTAATACTCTTCTGAATTCCAATCAGTTCAAATTTTAACAAGTGTTAGTTTTTTAAATTTTGGTTATTGGACTTTTAAGAGGAAAATATGTGGTACCGCTTCAGTTCTGGTTCCTTAATCAGGTTAGATCATAATAACATTTCAGAAAATTAATATTTAATGTCAAAATATAACCAGTGTATTACAGCAATTTGTCATTCTCTGAAATACAAATATTCTGCTGTTGCTTCTTATTTAGTAAACTCTAATGTAATGTTAAGGTTGCTTGTTAGGATTCTATGATTGGTACAAAAGAGATCATGTGGAGAATTGGTGGATCACTTACACCACACATTATGTTGAAAAATGTCAGTATATAGCTTAATATCTTATTGAACATGGTGTTTTTTATTAATTTTGACTAATAGAATTAAATATTGGATGAACATTAAACAAATCATTAGAGTCAAATTCTCTTTAATTTTCATCATGGTCGATTCATGTTTGGTTTAAACATTAATTGAGTTAATATTGAAATGATGATAAGACAAACAATATTTTTAGAAGTATCTGACCTTTGTAGTTTGGTATTTGTTTCTTAAATGTAATAATGTATTAATTTTTTACTAGTGTGAGGAAATGTTATTATTTTAAAAAAAATATTTTTTGAGGAGGGGTGTTCTTTTCTGTTTTGCTCAAGTAAGAATATAATAAAATAATTCATGAAATTGACTTCTCATTTAATCAAATATTTTCCACAAAATCACCTTGGAGACCATACTATTAATTTTATTCATTCAGGGTTTTTTTATGAGTACTAAAATTTATTAAGTCAATAAAAAAAGATGCCATCAAATATTGATTATATTTTATAATTAATACAAATTGATAATTTTGATGTTTGGAATGTTACATTCATAAGAAATTTCTTTTACACCCCCAGTATATATTGTTCAAGTTCAGTTTCAATTTAATCAAATTAATAATAAACAGAAGTTGTTTATTTTAGATAAAACTCTTTAGTGTGAAGTGGTATTTTTTGACATTTGCACTTTTATTCTACGATTTTACTGTACGACATTTATTGCACTGACCGAACATTTTGATATTAGATTAGTAAGAATATTAGACTATACATTTGGTTAAATAATGAAGTATATCCCGAAAGATTGAATTGTAATTTGATGCTAAAATAATTTTTTTGATCTTTAATTAACTATTTTCTTCTTACAAAATTTCTTCGTAGTAGGTAAATTTCGGCGCATTTTGAATAAAATGTGAACAATGTAATGACGGATAGTTTACCTCTTTCTGGCAGTACCATTTAATTGACACCTTGCAAGTCGAGAAATAAAAGGTGATTTTAAAAAAAATTACACATTGGTTTACTATATTTCCCATTTTCTTTCTGGGAAATAGCAGTAAGGAGGTATGGCAGGGCAGAGCGATGGTGTGTGCCTGCCGCGTCGGGGGCGCACGTGGCGGCGAAGTGCAAAGCGACCTCGGAATCCTCTTCCCTCCTGCCCAACTTCGCGGCCACGATATTATGTACGCGGAGTTTCTATTCCCCGACAAATAGAACGGAGGGGCTGGCGGGCGGTTGCTGTCGCCCGAGCGGCGGGTGGCGGACGGCGGCGCGGCCGGCCTTGGCAGCTCCTGCGGGCGGCGCTGCCACCAGCGCCGCCTGTCGGCGGGCGCGCGCCCTGGCCTGGTCTGGCCTGGCCTAGCCTGTCCACGCCACCTGAACGCCCAACTCCTCACCGCCGTCACAGAGCACGGGCAGCGAAGCACCGCCAGACCAGACCCCGGACTGCCTTGCGGTGGTGGGTGGTCGCGACACCGGGCCACGTTTCCTCCTCCGTCACCGCCGCCACCTCCGTTCCGCCCCGCCCCGATACCGCCCGCACTCCGTTGCCTTGGCGGTGGAGGCGGCGGGCAGCTTTCCGAGCGGTGGCGACGCCGACGCTTGCTTGAGCGAGGGGGGCGGGCGATTTCCGCCTGCCGCAAGAGCGCCTCCGGATGTCGAAATACAGCCCCCACTCTTGACGCATTTAGGTGTTCTCTTAGTCTTACCCTTGCGTGAATCTTGAGCGGCATTGGACGGACGCATGGGTTGAACCCCGAAACACAATGGGTACTCTCACTTCTACGAACGATCCGATGAAATAGAATGCGAGGCTTTGTTTCAATCACTAGAGGCTCTGGAGTAATCGACATGATAATTAAATGAAATCATTCGCTAGAAGTTGGATTCGAATTTCGATTTGTACTCAGCAGTTCATGAAGCCCCTGGAACATTTTCAAAAACAAGGCACCAATTTTTTTTAATTGAATTTTGATCTTGGATAGCGTAAAGGGCACTTAAGAGAAAGACGCTTGTTTCATTTTCGTTGAAATCCCTAATTTTTCGAAAATTTCAACAATTCAATTTTTTTTCTTGTCTTCGTACAACTACAATTATGATGATAATTTTTTCTTAATGAAATATATTCATCAGAAACTGGCCTTCAAATAAGATCATTTTCTAGGTTTTGAGTATTTTTGGGGAATATTTTGCGTCAAACAGGCAATTTTGAAAGTTTAATCAATTATTTTCTCAGAAAAGGCTCCACATTTTTTTCGCTCGTGTGTAGCAAAAACTGTAAGGATAGTGGTGATGGTCACATTTTCGGCGCACTCTCTATTTTCGTATTTTGCAAATATTCGGGATTGCAAATTTAAATTCCGCGCGCTTTATTTGACGCGTTGTCAGTTCGCAATATTGGCGACACAGTGGTTTCAAAATTCTTCGAATTCATCCCATTGTTATCGGTCGTGATAATTGTATGATGTATGTAATATTCTTATGAAAGGAAATAGTAATTGAACCAAGGTAAGAAATTTAACTTAGAACTAATAAACACACTTCAGGTACTTTAAGAAATTTTGATCTCTAATTATGGTATTAAAAAATCGAAAGCTCACTTCACTGTAATCAAGGCAAGCTTGTGTGAAATTATTCTTGCATTTTTGTATTATGTGATGCAAATATAGTAACAGTTAAATTTATTCATTACTTTTAATTGTAAAAGTAATAAGAAATGAGAAGTTCCTCGCTATTGAATAAACGCAGGTATGTACCGAAGGCGCTTCGTTTTGATTGGTTGAATTTGACTTTTTCAAGTTATAACTGAGTTTTTAGTATGGCAGAATTACAATATTTCAGTATTACCTACTTCCAACAATGCGAGAAAATGTGCTGTTGTAGCATCTCTAGTTATTACTATTGTTATTATTATAGAGTGTACTAATACATTGGTTCTTAACTGTGAGTAGAAAACGTTTTGAATATTAGGTTCACATGTTTTACCTATCGAAAGAAATAATTGGTTTCATTTACATTTGTTGATTATGATCTTACAAAACCTTCAGGAAGTGTAACGCAAGGTATTTTTTGCATGGGACTCTTCCAATGTAGCACCAAACAGCAACAATGCAATGTATTAAAAAATATTATAAAATAATTTTCGGGGTTATACTGGAAACTTTATTCAGAAAAAAATGTTTTCAGACTCTCAACGTAGATTGAAATACGAAACATCTTTGGAAACTGCTTTTTTGCCTTTTCTAAAGATTAGCTTCATCAATATATCGAAATGAAGCATATATTGGAATATTTTTGGATATTTCGAAGGTTTTTGACGTTAATGACCATAACATTTAGCTTTCAATATGGATATGTAACATCATTCAAGGCGTTTCACCGGCCTAAGAGGTTCAGAGCATCAACTGATGTCACTGCAGTACCTCTGGCTGAAAGGTCCTAGGGTTCGAGTCCTGACGATGTGGAGATTTTCAATACGAAGTCAAAGAGGTCGAATTTAACGCCTTTTGGGTGACTTACGTCACATGTTAAACAAAACAACCCGTTGTGAATACTGATTGGCTTTCTTCGAGGTGAAAGATAACAAAGTCATACTTTTCTGAAAAGCGAATAGTGACACCTCTGGATTTGGTAGGAAGGGATTATGGAGGGATTTCTCTTTTAATGTCTGAGTGTACCTCCTACCGTAAGGTGATAATCTTTTATAAGTGGTTACAGCCAATGGAATCGACACGAACCAATTTTCCATGGATGCATTCCGTGGGTTTTTTCACATACTGATTTGGCAATGGTTCTGTTGTCTGTGTTTCTTTTCCTATATAGGGAATTGCACTGACCAGGGTCCTTGCGTCGCGTCGCGTTACGTCATTGGTTATATTTTGATACTACATCTGTTAGGTTTTGATCTAATACACACCGTATATGGACAGTGCCCACGAAATCCCTGTAGCTGTTTTGTACAAAAATCGTATGGTGTGTAGCTAGTATTATACTTTGGAAAGAAACATGTCCAGAGTTCACGAATGGGAGCGAACTTATCTCGATTTCTGTATTTTTGTCGTCAAAACGCAAGCAAATTAACAAAAACTGTAATCGAGTTTTGTTCATGATATACCGGTAAACATGTTTTATCGAAAATCTCGTAATAGAAATATACATCTCTTAACAAATGTTCATCGAAACAAGATTCTGAAATGTACAATAGACCAATTAGAGCCAAAATCTCAGATAAATCCGTATCATGGATACATCTGGCATCTGTGTACTTCTCCATCTGCCTGCCTATTTCTTGACTAGTATATTTGAAAATTTCTGTGATCAAATTATCAGTGAATAAAATTTTCCAGCTCTCAAGTTCTGACGAAAGACTTTTTGCAGCTCCCTTGCCACCAGATAATCGTAGAACAATATTTCTTGGACGTGTTCGTGATGCCGCGGTTCACTCGAATTCAGTGGCGGATTTACACTTGCCTCCCCCCCCCCCCCCCTGGGCACTAGACTACATGCCGGCCTTTTTTCTATTCTTTAATTTAATAGACAACGTTTCAATAACTTCTAAAGCATTTATTCAATTAATAATAATACAACTTTTATATAAGGCAAAGGTATCCCTGTGTAATTGCGCACAGGCAAATGTGGCCCACAGGGGAGGTACGCTCCACAAGGAGGAGGTTGTGTGGCGAGCATAACGCTCCGGCCGCCTTTACCCACAAGAAAGATCCTGGTACTCACTTGGAAAGAAGGCTGAGTGGACCTCAGAGCCGCCCTGAAATAACATTTTGTGTAATAACATTACACAAAATCAACTAAAATCTCTTGCATCTTGTTGATTGGACAGCGAATTTGTCGATGAGATCACTGTATATTTATTTTAAAATTTCGGATTCTCTTGACAACGCTAGCACATTTAATCGATTTTCGGTCATTGTTGATCTGCGGTAGGTTTTCACTCGTTTCAAACATGAAAAAGATCATTCCGCGCTTCAATTACTTTTCGGTATGCAGACAATCTAGTATGCAAAATCAACATTGGAATACACGATATACAAGTAATGTTCATGAAGAAACTTCATCAATGTCATTTGAGACAAATTTTCAATATTTTTCTAAGCGCAGTGTTCTTGGAAGTGTAACGTTTCATGTCACACTGTGCCTTTTAAATCCGTGACACAGACCGGGAGCGGTGGCTCAGTGCATCAACTGATGTCACTGCAGTGCCTCTGACCGATAGATTCTAGGTTCGAGTCCCGACGCCGGCAGGATTTTCGACACTGGCTTGTGAGCTTGGTCGAATTCAATTGCTGTCTGGAGGAGAATTCTAGCGGCCGGCTGCTCTGATCGGTAGTTTTCCGTGGTTTCTCTGTTCAACACCAGGCGAATGCCTAACAAATGGGCCACGGACCGCGCTCGATCTTTCCTTAATCTTCCTTGTCCTATCCTCATCCCTTACACATACGTACACTGACATGCACTACACTACCACACATGCCGGGAGACCGGTCGGAAACTTAGAACTTGTCCCGGCTGGGGCGGTGCCCTGCTGGTGGAAGATTTCTGGTAGGGAAAACTCCGCTAGTCGACGGTAGGTCGGCGCCGCATCTCGCCATCCAATGGGAGAAGATCACCGCCATCTCCCGATGAAAAACATGTACTACACTCACGGGACCAATGACCTCATGAGTTGACGCGCCCGGAATCACTAACAATCAATCAATCTGTGACACAGAAGTTTCGCAACAAGTTTGATTTTTCTTGTACATTGCTTGCATTCATACTTCAAAGTTTCGTTTCTTCGAGTTAACTCGCAAACTAAGTTATCTAAAATCAGTAGCGTAGCGTAATGGGGGCGGCCCGGCCCGGGCGGCAAAATTTCACAATAAATTAAAATATTGTGTAAAAATTGGAACCTTTTCAGTTCATATTTTTGTCGAGGCGGACAGATTGAAATGAGCACAGATCTTTTATTACTTATTCTGTAACTTCTTCAAATGAATGTATCATAATGACATCTTGCTCATTGAAATCATAGGCAACGCTGTCTGCACTGTAGGGATTCCTCGTATTTGAGGTTTTGCTAGGATAGTTTATGACTAATATTTAGCTACAATGACTTCTATAACATAAAGAATAGTGACTTTTATTGACACATTTTTGATGACGAAACCAGATATGCCAACTTGTCTTATGAAAATGAATTGAGACGAAAACTGTTTTCTTCTTTAGATAGAAATTCTCTCTAGAAATTCAGCAGCTACTAAATTTGGCAAGACAAGTTTGCTTATTTAACGCCGGTTATATTACTAGATTCAGGCGATACCAAATGTAGTCTAGATTCTAGACTATGCATAGGCCGAAATTGACGAGCAGGATTTCAAGCTGGAAAGGACTTCGACTTCCGACTTTTATTGCTGGCACAGGCAATGAAAATTAATTAATGTGGACCCACTTGAATTATTAAAATTTATTGTGAAATCCAAACTGGAAGATCTGCCCAATATTATAATAATGCGCCGAATATTGGTCACAAATACTTTAAGCATTGCCAGCTGCGAGAAGTTTTTCAAAATTGAAATTGATCAGAATTATTTAAGATCAACGAGTACTTTAAAGCTAACCAATCTATCTTTTCTATTGAGCAAGAGCTATATGATAATATAGACAGTGATAGTGCAATAAAAGACTTTGCTAAATAGACAAATGAAGTTTTAGTTAAAAACAGAAGATTTGTTTTCAATTCTAACAATTATAATATTTTTCAATAAAAATATAAGCAGTAACAGTATCGTTCTAGTTCTAATTGGAAGTGGATTTGTATTTTAATTCAATCCGCTGAGAACTTAATCTTCTCTATGGGCAAGGTATGATCATAAGTGTTCTAAACTTGTTGTATCCATGTAAGTGGCATACGTTAAGAATGTTTGTAGTAAATATGATTATTATAGTGTCAAACTTATACATGTCATTTTTTATTTGTAATTTTATTTGTGTTCAATACACAATAATGATGCCGAAAGGTTCTTTAGAATTACTGTATATATTAGTCTTTTAAATTGAAATATCCAAATGACGGGGTGGCGATATTTTCCTCCACACTAAAATCATTGAACGTAGTGACTTTGAAGTGCACGCGGGTTGTTTGTTAATTGTTAATTGAAAGTGGCCGTTTCTATCAATTGAGTTAAGACGTGGTCATGTGTACATCACGTATTTTTGAGCAAACAAAAATTCCGATATATTACGAATTGAAGCAAAATACCGACATGACGAATTGAAGCAAAAAATAGCTATGAAAATCTATACGACATAACATTTACTGTTTATTATTTACATCAATTGCGGTAATTTAATAAATATGTTTACATCAGAAAAAAGATACGCTTTGATATGCTGAAAGTTATAGTTCTAAAAAATTGTATTTTCATAATTTTGTTAAAAAAAATCCACAATATCGTTATTCGCTGACCAGCAGTCCGAGCGCAAGTGCCCTCATTTTGAATCAACACGGGCATGTGTAAATCCTGTCAATAAATAATTTTTCGAATAAAAAAAACTTTTGAATTAAAGAAGATTTGCCACTCCAAAAAATACTCGCCCAGGGGCCAGTGCCCACAGCGCCCATGCCTAAATCCACCACTGCTCGAACTCCAAGTGTATTCATTTTCCCCCATTAAAACATCGGAAGTTAATGCAGTGCGTCGTCGATATCAGAAAGTTCGCTTTCCGAAATGAATCTCTTACATTCACTTTGAATGGAAGCATTATCTTCAGTCAGTAAAATCACGTTCAAATTAATCACTTCCACTTTCATTAATCCAACGATCAATCTGCTCTTCCAATTTCGAATCATTCACATCAATCCTTTAGCCTTGACATCAAAACAACAACAACAACAACAACAACAACAACAACAACAACAACAACAACAACAACAACAACGTAACCAGCATTCAGAGGTTATTACCCATCCAAGCACAATATATCCACGTGTCTCAATGTAAAACTGAAACGAAGTACATGAGAGTTTAACGTACTTCCCAGTTGTTAGAGAATGTAGTGTTTCATGTTTACTAGCATAATGTTTTAAAAGTTCTACGTTGTTGAAAAGTGACATGGGTCGTAAATCAACATTGTAATTTGAGGTCAAATGACTTCCATCTCAATCAGCATCATTTCCCTTGACCCACAGAGCAAGTACCGAGATGCTCCCTTGCCTTTCCTTCTGAATTTTTAAATGTAGCTTTTGTCATTGTCTTGTATATCAGACGCTGACTGAGAAGAGTGTTGTTTTTGACATTAAATAAACAATAAAAGGGCTCAAAAGATGTTGACATCAGTTGTCTTATTTACTTAATATTTAATATCCCAGTTTTCCCAACAGCAATGTATTGAAAACATAGGTTTATAAAATTCTTGGGGACCATTGATGTATATCATTATAAATGCCTTTGAGCGAAACGGCAGTGACACTATGTCGTCGGGCGCAATCGTCCGACTTCAAAAAGAGTCGTTCTTTGCCAGTCTAGTATGTTCAGTCTATTAACCAAAACATGGCTTCCTATAATGAATTACTGAAAGTAGCCAAAAAGATGAAAATTTGATTCGATTCCGTTCTTTACGGTTTTTGTATGAATCGATTCTTTAAGACTTGGAATCAAATCGTTCATAAGCACTCCCTAAATATAATTTATTATATAATATATAATTTATAATTATAATTTTGTAGTTTCAAATATGCACATGCGCGACTCTTATCGTTTTAACTACCAGAGTTAATGAACTGCAGGTGCGTACGGCCAAAAAATCTTGGCGTGCGACAGTATTTTTTGAACAAATTTAAATTTATAATATTGTAAAATTGTGAATTGTCAGTTGTGTTACATGGCTTAGTAAAGTTGCCAGAAAATATTTAGCATTCATTACAAATGCAACGTCAATTCCATCTGAACGTTTGTCATGTATATTAACTGAAGAAAGGTATAGTCTTTCCCCTGAACATGCACAGCAGTTTCGGTTGTTGAGTTCCTTATCATCCAGAGTGGCAAATAAATAATTAAACTAGTGTAAATCATAGTATTAGTTCTGATTAATTCATTTTTTAAGAGAAAGGGCGCTTATGGTCAGTTCCACTAATCGTATCATTTCCCCAATCAGATTTTGCATTTGTAAACACCCACCATTGGTTAATATTTTTGTAATGTAAACTAAAATATATCTAAAAATAGTTTTATTTATTGTAAAAACAAAATGTTTATTTCTAAAAATATTGTTTTGTTTAATTTCTTTCTGAATTTTGATGAATCGATTCTTGGGGAGTCGATTTTTTCGTAATCGATCCAAGATCAATTCGAGAATCGATATTTTAACGATCTGCGCCCATCCATGGTGAACAAATATGGACGAGTTCACAGGCACTTCTTTTGAATCATGGAGCTTGCATTACCAACCTCTTGATATGTTCCGTAAGTGAAGCCAGTCCGCCCTATTAAAGTCTGTTAAACACGGTAATAAATGAGCAGCACCCATTTTTCAATGGAATTTAATTATCTTCGGAGTGTTGAAGAATATAATAACTAAAACGGAGAAGCTTCATTACAAATTGTGGGGATCACTGAAGAGTATTTTCAGTGCGTGTAAACCAAAATAATCTCGAACACACAGCTTCAAGAATATTATTTTACTAAATGTACTTCAGCAAGTCCATCTTCCCTCTGAGTAGCCGATTCAAAATTTTAGTAGACTGCCCATTTCTTGTCACTTGTAATCTGTTTTGACAATTGTGACACTCGTTTCGTCAAACAATTTAGCTGTCACAAATTTCTGTAAAAGACGACGTTGTTTAGATTGTATAAGATATCTATCTATTATACATTGTACATTACTGTATATTCTGTGCTGTATATTATTGTACTTTTTATTCTCTCAACCTACCTCAATTATTAAACACACTCAAATTCTCAATGATTTCTTGCCACTTTGTATATAACACGGACAAAGAGCAATGCGTGAACATCCACATTCTTTACTTCAGTTACGGCTTTCTTTCAAATGTTCACATAGGAACATTACATAACCTTATTCAAACACCAATGAATTTCGTAATTACTCTGGACATTGATGAAATCAGTAGATCTCAGACGTCATCCTCTGGTGGCGCGCAGCTAAACTATTGGCATTGATGCACTCTTGAATCTGTGATGTAAAGCTAGGCGAAACATGTCCAGAAAATTAATTATTTTGAAAATATATTACGGTTTATGTTTGTAAATCATAGCCTCTAGTACTCCAGGCCTTTAAAGGATGCTAGCACAAAAGTTTCATCGGCATTGGTTCAGTAGATTCACCGCGCTGAAAGACAGCGCACTTCTGTCTTTATATATTAGTATAGATAAAGATCATACCCAGAACACACACACAGAAATACCACCACTGACAGTACTCGGACGGAATTCAGTTGTTTCTCTGTAGACCCCTTGCGGCGGCTTGTGGCGATTCGTGCAGAAAACGTACAGACCGTGTACACGCAAGTTTTCTTGATATTCCACAGCGGGTGTTGCGGGGAGAGGAGAGTTCTGGCTACGTGTAGCTTAAAAAAGGCGTACTAACTGTGGGCATGAACTTAACGCACCAACGAGTGCTTCGAGAAATGCTACGATTATTTTGAAGGTATGAGGTGGTTGTAAGGTCCAGCATTGTAAATTGTTACGTGCCGTTCCGAGTCGAACCTAAGTATCTCAACGGGCCGTGCTATTCAGCGTTGGGTGAGGACTAGGAAGCTAGTGTATCAAGAAAACTCGCGCGATTAATTTACGGTACAGACTTTTGGCTTTTATACTTCTAGTTTGGGATCTTGAAGTTTCTGTACAGAAACTATATGAGAATCTGCACGAAAACTGCACCGTGTGCCGGACTTTTAGAATTAGTGTTGTCTCAATATTCGAAGTCTGGCTACTAATACCAACTATATGATAAGAACACATTGTCTTACTGTACTGTTACTGTTTTATTTCACCATTTCCTTTCATAAGTACTCTCATCTGAAGTCAAAAGAAAAGTGTCCTGTTAATACAATGTGATGTCAACATCGTACCAAAACTTTCGGGTTTCTTTCTAGAAGACGTCAAAAATGTTTGTTATCCTTTTGAAGACATCCTCCCTGATTAATTATTCCTGAACAATTTACTTCTCTTAGGTGTGTTAGAAAAACCGCTAAAAGTGTTGGAACAGTGTGTTTCCCCAAACATACGTATCATAAAGTTTTATCAAAATCCTCTTATTGAAAATGAACATTCATATCTTGCTGTATATACAAGGCTGCCAGTTATCTTTTCGCACAACTAATCCACAGTGCTCTATTTGGTATGAAGAGAAAAATCACGAAAATTAACCAATATCTTCAAATTTTAGTATGCCGTCCAAATCATATAAAGTAACTACTTACATGAGAAAAGTAATTCACGCCTTCCCCGAACGATTTGTACAGCAGTAAGCCACACACGTAACCATGAACTGTTACGGAAGCTTGCTAATCTGATCAAGGCTTTTAAATTTTAAAAACTATGACAAATAACACACCTCAATACGAAGACGCCTACAAGCGTTTTGGGTATAGCAATATGACGGATCAATGGCTTCAAGTTTGTGACGCCATGCCATCTCCCTGAATCCCTAACTCCATGATTTGAATGGCTGTGTTGCATGGAGAGCGAGAAGCGTTGAGAAACATTTTGAAAGTGGCATAACGAGACAATTTCCAGCGGTAACAGGGAGATAATTTTGGTATCTGGCTACATTTAAAATTCCCGCTAATTTTGTGATACAAACTGGTGCAGGAAGCTGGGACATTCTTTACTAAAGACCATGACTTTCTATTTGGCAACACTGCGAGCCTGCGGGGCAGGGGGATCCTTCTCCGGTCACAAATGTTCGCTGCTTTCCACGTTCTTTCCGTAATATGTATAAATTTTCCTACGCACGTCGTCCTCAAAGACGAAACAATAATTCATTGTAAACTGTCAGTCATTAGATAAATCTTGTATTGCAAAAATTGTTTTTATACTGCTTTTTTAGACTGAAAATACAAATTAGGAGTTTATGGAAGAAAATAGAAAAATAACATCAAGGAAGACAAGCTACTATATATTTTAATTTAAAAACATTCTTTCTTTTCTTCCTTCCCTGTTATTAAAATGTTAAATTACCTGTTATTAAATTATTTAAGTTATTAAAATGTTTTATGCAGTGACGACTGCTGCGTTGGTGTATCGTTCGTTCGAAGTTTTTTATTTATTTAGTGAGGCTTTCTCTCATCACCATTTGGAAAGTTAAAGAAAGAAACAATCTTCTTTACTAGACGCGTAAAAAACACGGCAGGTTGCCACACAATATGTTTTGGTATCTAAAAGCAAGCAAGCAAACAAACATCAATAGGAAAAATAGAATGTATGAAAAAAATTACGTTGGTGTTCACAAATATGCTCACAGTGTTAACTCTGAATTTTAATTCACAACTCGTAAAGACATCGTTTTACAGTTGAAACGTAATTGAGGAAAGGAAGTAAGTAATTTTCTCTTCTTAAAAACAAGTATTTCTATTTTTTCATTATGGCTTTTGTGATTTATTTGTGCAATGTTAGTCAGTCCTTTGCTTAAGTAAATTGTAGGATTCTTGGTTGATCACCTGACGAAGCAATGATACCTTACATAATTTTAAGAACTATCAATGAACCAGTTAAAGACAGGCTATTTAAAATTATATTCCTTTAACACACAGAACAAACTGATAATCGTAAACCAGTTCTCCAAATTGAAACATCACCTTTTCTCTAAACGGACGGCAAAACAGTGTATATAAAAAAACTATTTTATGGCTCGTTACATCTTTACATGTACGACGAATTAAGCCCAGAAGCTCTCACATATATCACAGCTCATTCATACATATTAAGATCGTAGCCGCAACAAACCAGCAACAGCAACGTTGCTGAAGAGGGGCCCTTATTGGACCCCGTACCGTGTTGTCAAATCGCAGTGTCACGGCCTTTAGTAGAGGCTTGTAATGGCAAGAGGCCCCCCCCCCCCGTTGCGCACATCCATGATAGAAAGAGATGGGTGAGCTATTGCGCATCGTATCCAACTTCAGCCAATGAGCTTCCAGCACGTTTGCGTCACAATATTAGCGGGAATGCAGCTAGATATCAAAGTTATCTCCTTGTTACTGTCATTGAAGCATATTTGAAGCATTTCTTTTAAATATTCCGTGTTGCGCACCTTCATCGTGTTGTTTTTGTTTGGTTACCGTTGAAAGTGTTCACTTGATGCCACTTTCAAAATGTTTCTCAACACTTTTCGCTCTCCATGCAACATGGCGACCGCCCTCTGGTCTGGCTTTTCAAACGAAATGCCCATGCTGTGATCACTTTGTTCGTGTCGCAAACTGGTGTTGCGCAGAGCGAGCAAAAATCGTTGCCCGGAGTAACACACCCTCTTTTTCCACCATGCGCGCATCCCTAGTGAGCGCCCAAAACGCAGGCGGAAGGCATCGCCGCACCACAGTCATTGTTTTCAGTTAGTTGCAACTCGGGGACGGCAGCCCTTGTAGGTATGTTTTCACATTGAAATTGGCAGATTCCATGAAACCGCCGGAGGCGCCTTCACGTCACACACAACAGCCAATCACATACTTCTTTTAATCGGGCTTCATTGCTGAAATGTCGAAATATGACGTACAGAATCGATAAATGTAGAAGCAGAAGTTGGAGGAGCCGTCACCTGTTGACTGTCAGATGCCTTGCGACACATGCAGGAGACTATTGAACTATAGTAGAATCCCACATAATTAAGGTTGGTGTATCTGTAACAAGAGTAATTGGAACAAAGTTTTATCAAAACTGATAAAATTAATTTGCAATATATACCATCTAACCGATGTCTCACAATTAAGCGAGACACATCATTTATGAATTCGTGATATAAAAAAAGATTTTCACTTGTCTCTGTTTACATGTACATTAAATGCAATATATTCAGTTTTATATTTTATAATCATTGTCTTCATAAGGAGTAGGTTATCACGTGACAAATGCAGCAAAAATCGATGAACGATGTCCTGCAAGTAGAGAATTAATAATGAAAAACTGTAGCAAGGTGATAAAGGGCACCGTGTCACTTCTGCCAAAATTTACAGGAGACATTAAATAGTATTTTTATAAGGTAAATGGATAATGAAATTGCTTTGACTTTACTAATTTCATAATGCTTGAGGTATGTACCTCCAGGAAAAACAATGAAATTGGAACGAATTTGTTGAAATACCTAATTTAAAAATAAAAAGAAATTATATAGTGCCCTTTTCCTCGAAGGTACGGATACCGAATTAAAGCACTGCTGGCACAACTCACTTCATCCATATTGCAGTATCCATTGATATTCGAATTATAATCCTTTGGCCTATTCCAGAATCGTGCCATCGGGCGAAAGGTCCGTGATTTTATATGGGAAATGGTCGTGCTTTAATTTTTGTCGAAAATGCGTTGTCTACACACGTCTACACTACGAAGGTTTTGGTGTATCCTGCAAGATCGCGAATTTAGACGTGTAGTTCTTGTAATAAATCCTTCAAATGATTATCAATAATATTTCATTTAATTTTTAATTATATATATATATATATATATATATATATATATATATATATATATATATATATATATATAAAGATATTGAAATGCAGTTTTCACGGAAGTTCATGAGAAAATAGGGCTAACTGATACGTGTATTTATTTCTATTTTATCACTTGTATTTTACGATATATTTGAGGTAACTTTGTTTTTTTCAAATGGAACTATACATATTTTTTCAGTCTATTGTAAAGAGCGTAAAAACACGAATCCAATGATATACATAATGCTTTATGTTAGATAAGGATTTTTTTGAGAAATTTTGATTATTTTGCGACCAGTTCTTAACGGATATTTTGAATGTAACAGACCGCCACAGAAGGTCACGCAGCGCTCCACCAGTAAGCGCGCGCTCGGGGAAGGGAAGGGATCTTAGTATTTCCAGAGACAAAACCTATCCCAAATATTCTGAACGCTCCCATCATATCGAGGTGTCAAAGCTTCCTCGGTTCACCGTAGGAGGGGTCGGGGAGGGAAGAAACGGTCCTACGCCTACGGCGCGGCGCATATGTTGACAGCCTCTCCACGTGCGAAATACCAAGATAGGCTTAGGTCATCTCTCAAGTCAGATGGGAGATAGCTCGATGAAAGACACTAAGAAAAGGTTCTCTTCAATGGAATATGTTTAAAGTTTGTGAGGTTTTCATTTACATACAAAGTATGCAAAACGTAAACACCGTAACACAAAATATTTACAATAATAAGAATACACTTTAATACAGTTGTTGCTGTGAGCCATCTCCTTTTATTTTTTATTAATTTATTTATTTGTTTATTTATTTATTACTTTTCTTGTGTACGACGATATGTAATACTTCAATATTATGAAAGTAAAAGGAAACGTTTCATTATTGCTTATTGAGAGGCTAGAGAGTATTTATTTTAAATCAATTAATTAGGAAGAAATCGTTGCTCTAAGCAGTTTTGCTTCATGAGTCTCTTCCGAGCTTCGACCGGCTTGGACTGCTTAGGATAATGAATCTTTGTCCCTACGAGATACGAGAATCTCGTTGTCTCGTTGCCTCCCGCAGAGAAAGAGAATCTCCTTCGCCAGTGTACTCCCTTGGCCTTGGCTGGGCGCTTCCTCTTCCACGACCCTTCTCCCTTCTTCGGCCAGCGAGAATGATTCACAGGTCGGACGAGATACGAGAGACTGAATGCAGTTTTGTCCGTCTCTAGTGACTACCTTTATTTACAATTGTTTACTATATTTTGGGATTATATTTTTATTTTAGTGATTAATTATTATCTTAATGGATGTTTCTATCCCTGTGTTATTATTCTACGCTTATTATTGTTAGCTCAGAATATGCAATATTCTTTGCACGGTCTGTATTTATTCTTATTAAGTTTTGTTTCAAGATCCCATTAATATCCTGTGATATAAAACCCCATTAACTGCAGTTGAAGTAATAAACAATGTTATTACAACACATACTTACGATAAATACTTATTTTTAATCCTTCCATTTCTTAAAAAAAATCTGGAAATGGGGAAGGATGGAAAGCAGAGTTCAGGGAAAAAACTACAACAGTTTTGTGAATATTTGGGATATGTTTTGTATCTTGAAATACTAAGATCTCATTGGCTGAAGTTGTAGATGCCGACGACGAAGACAACTTACAGAGAGCCATATACGAACTCCACAAAATAAGAAAGTCGTATAATTAAAAAATATCCATAAGTAAAACCAAATCCTTGGCATTCCAAGGACTCCAGCCGCTAAGATGCAAACTCGTTCTAAAAGAATAATAGAACAAGTCAACACTTTCGGATTCTAGGATGTGGTATATCTTATCTCGGCGAGGCAGATGTGGACAGGAAGATCAAAAAATTCAATCTGATGTGTGGCACGATTAAAAGAACTCGTAAAGGTAAAGTTTGGAGTGATACATTGCTCAAGTTCAAGTGATGGCAGTCCCTGTGGATTATATGGAAGTGAAGACTGGACATTGAATTCTAGGACTTAGAGCAGAATCCAAGCAGAAGAGATGAGATTTTTAAGATCCATTTTAGGAGTAACAAGAAGGGACAGAATATAAAACGAATGCATCCGGAGCACCCTTGGAATCTACAGCCTGAATAATAAAATTGAAAAATATAGGAAGAAATGGAAAGACCACGTAGTAAGAATGAATGATGAACGCATTTCAAAGCAAGTCCTATACTACACACCCAGAGGAAAAAGGAATATCGGTAGACCAAGGAAGGTCGATCAATGAGTCGCAACGGACCAACCGGTCTAATGATTGAAGGAGAAGAAGAAATGAGAAGCAATGTAACTAGATATTATTCGTTTAAAAAATTGTTCAACAAAGAATAATGGCTTAATTTTTATTTCTTGAGTTTTATTTAAAATTCTAAAGGATGCATTTGAAAATGAACTCGCAGCTCTTCTTGATTCAATAAGTAGTAGAAAAGAACTGATAATAATGGGTGACATGAATGCTAGGATAGGAAGAAAAGTAAATGATAAAGTGGTTGGTGCTTTTCGAGAAAATTGTTTAAATGAAAATGGAAACAGATGGATTGAAATATGTGATGTCTATAATTTGAAGATTGTGAATGGTTTCTATGAGCATAGAGATGTACACAAATATACTTGAGTGCAGCCAACGAAGAATCAGAAATCAATAGTTGACTACGAAAATATGAGACAAACATCCTGCATTAGCGCAGTTGATGTAAGAGTGTTTAGATCGGCAGAATGTGGATCTGACCACTACGTATTGAAAGGTTTAATGTGCTTTCCTTTTAGAAACCAGGGAATGAAAACCAATAGTGGAAATGAAAACAAAATAGAAAAAATAGCTCATCCTAAATATGAGATCAATTTACTGAATGATGACTTCATCAGATTTCTGTATCAGTTATGGCTAGCTAATAAAATAAGAGAAGTTCCAGATGGCCCAAGTGAAGACTTCTACGGATGGTTAAAAACAGCAATACATGAAGCAACCTTTGAAGCTTGAGGGGAGGAGGGAAATGAACCACCTAAGCAATATTGGTGGAATTCTGAAGTAGAAATGAAGATAAAGGAGAAAAGAAGGTGCTATGAAAAATGGTTGGCAACCCAAAATCTGGATGACAGAAAGGAATATACAAGACTAAATAGAGAGGTGAAGAAATCAAAACATGAATGGTGGAACAAAAAATGTGCAGAAGTGGAAGAGAACATTGGTGGGGCACGAAGTAAAGAATCATGGAAACTAATAAAATGTTTGAGACAAGATAAAATAAATCAAACAAATATACAAATCAAAAAATGGACGAATGGGTGAAATATGGATATGGTTGAAGAGAACAGACCAGAATACAAGAATGTTTTAGAAGAAATAAACAAGACACTTGATAGGACACATGCAAACGAATGTACAGAAGACATACATTTGAATGAGATCCATCAAAAAAATGAAAAACGGAAAATCTCCCGGTCCTGGAGGTATTCCTGTAGAACTATTTAAAAATGCTCCGATAAGTGTCCTGGAAATCCTACAAATAATTTTTAATAAGTGTATGACAGGCGATAAGATACCTACAGAATGGAAACAAGCCTTCCTCACGTCAATTTACAAGAAAGGTAAACAATCGGAGTGTAAAAGTTACAGAGGAATAATTGTAACTTCTACTACTGCAAGACTGTATGGATTATGTTGTATATATTATAAAAGATAGAATTGAAAGGGAGTTAACCACAGCAGAAGAGCAAAGTGGATTTACAGCTGGTAAAAGTTGTATTGACAACATATTTGTTATAAGGCAGGTTTTAGAAAAGAGATTATCAAGAAATAAGGAAATATATCTTGTATTCATAGATCTTGAAAAAGCTTATGACCTAAAGCAGTCCCTTTAGGAAAACACTTCCAAATTCTGGAAAATACAAATCTTGACAAGAAATGCGTAAATATATTAAAAGATTGATAGCTGAATGAAGAAAGTAGAATAAAAGTGGCCAAATATCACAATCATTTGGACAAACAAAGGGCCTGAGACAAGGATGTTGCTTATCACCAAGTCTGTTCAAAATATACCTGAATGAAATACTGAAAGATTGGCAAAATAAATGCAGAGGTATGGGTATATGTATCAATGAAGATTATCTGCATACCTTACTATTCGCTGATGATCAGGTTATTTTAGCTAATGACGATTTTGATGTAGAATATATGATGCGAAAACTGAAGGAAACGTACGAGAAAGCAGGACTGAAGATCAATTTTTCCAAAACAAAATATCTGGTGGTAGGAGAAAATGCAGGCTGCAGGATACCAATAAATGGAGAGCAGATAGAAGCATGTGAGGAATTGAAATATTTAGGAGGAATCATCAGTAAAGGAGACTCCAAGAAACTATCTCAAAGATCACGCAAGGGAGACAAGTCACTCGAAAGTTAAACTCTCTACTTTGGGGAAATGAAATATCCAGATCAACTAAGAAAAGGCTGTTTGAAACCATCGTACAAAATGTAGTGCTGTATGGATCAGAAACGTGGGAAATAAGAAAACGAGAAAAAGACAAATTTAAAAGCCTGCAAATGGATTTCATGAGACGAAGTTGTAGAGTTTCTAAAATGGACCATGTAAGAAATGACGAAATTTTGAAAAGAATGCATATACAGAAATCGATTTTAGAGGAAATGGAAACACGAAGATTAAAATGTTTTGGTCACGTGAAAAGGCTCGGTTATGAGAGATGGCCCAGAAAGATCTCTGAGTGGCTCCCCTGAGACAGAAGAAAAAGAGGTAGACCCAGAGAAGAATGGCAAAAGCAAGTTATGAAGGACATGCAGAAAAGAGGCCTTGAAGAAGACGATTGGAATGATAGAGAGGCATGGAGATTGGGATGCGAGAGACGGCCGCAGGAAGTGTAGACAACTCGCAAGAAGAAGAAGAGTTTTATTTTAAAATATTCACTTTATCGCAGTGAAATCAGTAAGGTAACAAATTAGTGTCAGGCTTGCTTTTATATTTTTTAATTTTGTGAAATGCTGTGCAAATCTTATCAGTAACACATAAAGAAACAATGCACTGGAAAACCGCTAAAAGTAAGGCAAACTCAGTTCCAGGAATGGTTGCCACCGTGTTTCAGTTTTGAAACAATTATTTACAAGGTGCAGAGATTTCGCACTGGCCCAGCTAATAAGAATTATAAGGATTAAGGAACAGATTGAATTGTAATATTTATGCCGTATCACGTTCCTTGTTCAGTTTGCCTCTTACCCGCCGTTAGTCATGGCACAGCAACGAAACGCCACTCATCGCACCCTTGTCCGCGTCGCTCGTTCGCTGGGATCAGCGCATCGCATGGCGAACGGGGATGGTACAGTGTCAAATGCGATATTCCGGGGAGCCTACGTTAACGTGCTGATATTAAATGGACTCCTGTCCCCACATTCTCGCCAAGTTTTTCCGTTGAATACTCCCGCGGTCTGGTTCTCCCACGACCATCGCGGTGTGTGACGTAATAATTTTCGAGATTTGGTAACCTGCCTCCGCTGGCGTAAAGTAAGAGCGGCATCGCAACGCTTCCCCGAGGCCGAGTCGCGTGAGACCGATCGACCTAGGCGGCAGATTCGTTTCCATGGCGAGAGGCTCCGTCGCGAGCGCGCTAGCTTCTGCGTGAAGACGTGTGCTTCAAATGCGGATTCTGAAAATGTTTAGCAAGATGGCATTTTAAAATTTTAACGAATGTGTTTGAAATCGAGTTGGTAATAACTTAATTTTAACATAACTTTGAATTATTTTAATTTATTATCTGTTTGAAAATGTAATCTAAACCAGGCCTGCTCAACGATTTTAATTCTGAGCATTGTAGCCCGGAAAATGCTCCGAACATCAACAGCGCCACTTCCTCCCCTCTCCTTTCCCCATCTCAGCGTTCCTGTTTTGGGGGCCGCTCGCCCCGCCGCACAGTGGTGCATTTTGCCGATTTCCTGGCCAAAACCTCTGAGAGCTATAGTATGTTTTCTACGACGACCAATGCACTGCTTAAATCTGTGAAATATAAATATATATTTTTCTATATAAACTTGGTTGAATTTTATCAATACACCAAATTGACTTTAGAAAACCGTAGGGATTACTTACATATTAATTGATAACATTTGCCATAAAGAAGCATGGTATTAATGCCATCTCCTGCCCTCTGCCAGAGAAAATTTATATACAGTGTCCGAAGAACCGAATGTCCGCAGATCACATTTTTCACTAGGGTACATTTCTCCCTGCTGTGATATTGGGCCCAGACAAATGAGACAAAGCAAGAATTATAACTTTTCAAGAATTATAACTTTTGTTCAAGAATTATAACTTTCATTTGGGAAGATACCTAAAGCTGGAAATGAAAGGAACAGAAGAACTCAACATCTCCTGGATTGTGTGCAGTCTTGAACATGTTCGCGAGAATCCTTCTCCATACCGTCTCATATCTTTGAGAGTAGTCTAGGCATGTAATACCATGAATATTTGGAAACACATTTCTTGGCAGTTTCCAGTGCGTACTACTATAAAAAGTAATGCTGATGATGTATCCACTGGACATTGCCAATAAAATCTTTCTAAATCTCTTCATTAAACCTTCATCTATCCCCGTTATTTCTGAGGAATAGATTTATACTTCTCAAAAAAGCGTCTTGCTGAATTACTATCGTAGCTATTAACATCCTGTTTGGAAAGCTCTACATTCAGACCCATTTTTATTTGAATTGCATTTGAATGCGTTTCTTGTCCATATTGAAACTGTAGTTACAGTATCATTTCATTAAAAGCAATATACTAATTTTGTAACAATAACAACGTTACAGAAATAATTGTTGGTATGTAGCTGACGAGTTAAGTAAACAAATATTACTTTCCGATCAATTGAATTTTTTATTTAATTTTTAAAAATTTAACAAGTGTTACGATGAGTTTCTTTGATATTACGTACGTATTTGACCGTTCATCGAGCGCATACCCTTCCTGAGGACGAGTTTTGATGACACATATTATGTAAATATTACTTTATGTACAATTTTTAATGAAATAAAATGTGCGTAATCCAGTCCAGAAGGTGTAATATGTACGTAAATATTATGTTCATGTAATATTAGTGAATCGACGTAATGTATTACAAAAATTAAAAATATTCATTTTTTTGTTTATAATATTAAGTAAATTGAATTCCGCGAAATTGGTAAGTTTCAGCCTACGTGAACTTACGAGTAATTAAAATTATTGTATTAATTTCATGCATTTTAATATTTCATCCCACACCGGTATTATGCATTAATGCATTATAAAACAAACATGAAAATACTCCACAAACCTTCAGAAAGAGAATCCATACTGCCAGTTTTCTCTGCACAACTTTGTATGGCCAGCACTTACAAATAAAGACGGCCTCTCTATGTTAATCTCGCACTGCAGGTCTATGGAACGCTGCGAAGAGTAAGTTCGGGTGACTACTGGTGCGAGGGTAATTGACCCAGAGACACGAAGTGGGCAGAAACAGATGCCCCCAAGTATACAGTGTGCCGTAGTATTTGCAAAAGTTCAGTAAACGCGATTTCGTTTTTGAGGTTTTCGCCAGGGTTTCGGGAAAATGCACTACCGTGCGCCGCGCCCACTGAAACACGGTTTCTGTTGCAATTCGAGGCGTTTTACCTGTGTTCCTGCAATCAAGAAATTAGTTTAATTTCACATCCAATCGCAGATTCTACAGGCTGTGAACAGGTGAGGTAGAATCGAGAAGCATGGAACCAGCAAAAATGAAATAAAAAGTTCAAGAAGATCTCAGCGTGTAGATTACGGTGTAAAAATCGTTTCTCTGAAGCCTCTGACCTTAAAATTTTCGTTTTTAAGACCGTAAAACGCCTCGTTTAGCAGTTATTTAACGATAGAAATTTGAAATTCGGCAGAGTGTTGCGGGTTGCATTTGACATGAATATTTAAGTGCGTTTTTTTTTTAAAAAATAAATCCTTCATATATTTAAAGTCAAAGTGCAATT
>BLKR01010406.1:0-57282 GCA_011170035.1 Teleogryllus occipitalis | reverse complement strand
ATAAAGACGCTGCAACCTAAATCTCGTTTTCTAATTGTTCTCTAAATTTCGCGCTTTACGGGTTCCATATTCTACATTCAACTTCTACTCAACTACTTTCCATTATCACATTTCAACTTAATGGTATCTTGAAAAATTGCCGTTTATTTGATGAATATGTAGTGAGTGCGGAATCATGCATAACACGTATAACTGCATTATTTTCCACATTATTCCTTCACTCGCGTGTTATAAACTCGTAAGTAATTCTTTCATCACGATAATGTGGGCTCCAGAAATAAAGTCCATCGTAAAATGATAATTTATTCGTGTTTCTTACTCATTTATTATATTCAATGGAAAGATAAAAACGGTGCCCCTAATTGCGTAAAGAAGGCAAATTTATTATCTCCATTGTACTCGTAATTGAGGAATATTCCCTTATTATGATGCACTCGTAATTTACTTGAGATAATTTACAATTGCTATAAATGTGTACCAATGATTTCACATTCACTCGATTTTGTTCACCTTCACTTTTGTTCATTGGTGTTTCATGTGTCCGGCGTCCTTGAAGAAGAAGCAAACTTGAAAAGAATATGGCCTTTCAAAGTCTTTGTGAAACAATTATCTTTTATTTCGTTTGTAAGTAGAAACAGGCTGAGCATTGTTAAAAAGAACCGAAACTTCCAAACCACCCAAAGAAATATTTTCAACAATTGTATTATTTTCAATAAAAATATTAGTAGTAACAGATTCGTTTTTGTTCTAATTGGAAGACAATTTGTATTTTATATTCAATTTACTAATAACTTAATCTGGTTGATCGTGAATATATATTCATAACTGTTCTATACTTGTTATATCAATGTGAGTGGCATATGTGTAAGAATTTTAGTAATAAATATGATTATTATATTGTAAAATTTATACATGACTTTCTTATTTGTAACCTGTACAAAACATTACAATAATGATGACTGTTCTTACCGAAAAGTTCTTTAGAATTGCTGTATATTTTATTGTTTTAAATTGAAATACCTAAATGAGGGGGCGGCGAAATTTTCCTCCGCCCCGGGCGGCTGACACCCTCGCTACGCCACTGTGTGAGGGCAACGACTCCCTTGTAAACCAACTTTTTATTGTTTTTTTCTCATTTTAATAAAAAACAGATATTGGTCACATGACATCCAAAATAGTACTAATATTATTAATAAACATTTTATGTATTTCACAATATTAATTTTTTTAATATTTATTATTGTGTTTTTAAACATTTGTGTGAAGGGAAGGATACCGTATTAAAATTCCCCTCCTCCCGAAAATTTTTTTGGATACTCTTGTTAATTAAGAATACGTAAAAAATACGTATGTTTTTATAAATGATATAACCAATATTAAAATATTTAATAATTTTTTTTTACGATTTTATTTGGCTTCAAATATTAAGAACTTGCTTTTCCCCATAAAATGTATAAATAATCTCACGTTTTCTTATCTGAATGCTAGAAAGTGAAAGTGATTGCAAATCATTGCAAACTAAAATTTTTCTATCTTTTGATTTATTTTCTTACCAACTGACACTCTTGAAAATACTTGTAGACTAGTCTGATTCAGCGACATCGAAGAGCAATTCGTAAAATGTCCTCATTTTCCACATGACACCTCTCAAGACACAAAGAGATTAACAGCGCTTAGAATGGACAACGGGACTCATAATTTACTCAAAGTTGACATTGTTGGCGTGAGCAAAAGCACCATATTTACTCGAGTGACGGCGGAGTTTTGAGGATAAACACGTATGTGTTTAAGAGCTCTGTGTGTGCTCCCAGTCCGAGCGAAATTGAGTTCAGAACTTTTCGTGCTACAGTTCCTCGCGCAGCGGTTGTTTGAGAAAACAAAAAAGCATCTGGGTGTGTGTGGTCGCAGACACTGGGGTTGTGCTGTGGCGTGGACTGGGGAAAAGTGGACAAAAGTATCTTCCTTAACTAAAACGAGACTAGTAACCACAGGGGGAAGACAGCATAGATTACCAACGAAGAAGGAAGCAGCTAGATCGAAGCCGACCTCTAGCTGAAATCCGGCTGCTTTCCGTGCTCAATCCCAAGTGCGTAATGGGACGGTTTCTTAAAAATGAATGACAACAACGATGCTTCTCATTATAATGATCTAGAACTCTACATTAAAAGTTAATTTAATGTTACAATAAATAAATGAAGGAATCTTGTATATAATACTAATTACAGTATCGTGATATAGTACATGCGTGTTTAGTTATTATATTATTTTATTAATCATTTATAAGTCAAGAAGTGTAAATGTAATGTTGCTTGAAGAAGGCTAGCCATTTATGTATGAGAACTTTTTCTAGCCAGAACCGATTGCAGCCCACGCCCGGGATGTATCTGGAACGATATGCGAGAAACTGACACACTGACTTGTGGGCGTCTCTTATCTGTAGTTACCAGAACGCGAACAGGTTGGGCAAAATACTTTAAATGTAGTATTTAAATACTTCGCCAAAATACATTGTAAATAAGTATTTAAATGCATACTCAAAATACATTAGGTTTTGATTTGCTATATACATACGTATTTAAATTACTTCAAATACTCCAAATACAGTAAATACAATAAGTTTGAATCACAATACAAAATTATTATGGAAGAAAACTCCGCCTATTTTATGTAATTCTACCTCCTAAATGGGAAAGACGTCGGGAGCGCAATTTTTGAAGACCGTTGTGTTTTTGGTAAAGAACAGATAGCTCACTAATCATTGCAAAGATCGGAAAGGCGAGAACAATTTCGTTTTCTACAGAGCGTCTCACAGGCTTCGGTATCCTGCACGGAGTGAAATTCTCATTCGTCTCTAATAGTGCAGTCGATGAGGAGCCAAAAGGGAGTTCCACCTTGCAAAAGGCGAGGTAGAAAATTTTATTTTTTATTTTGTTTATATTGTTTTTAGTAAGAAAACTCTTAAGTTTTCCACCTCGAAGTACTTCGGGAAAAGGAGCCAAAAGAAAACATTTCAGGCATTTTTTGGTTTTTGCGTAATAACTTTTTAGTGATTGATCTTAGCGCAAAAATAGTTATGTACAATTTTAAAGATCGGGAAGTTTTCTACAAATCTGTTATATAAATTATTTTTCGCAAGTAAATAGTATGGGAATTACAAGTTTCTAAAATTCATCAGTTTTCCTTTTCATTCTGAACTTGCTCAAAATGATGGATTGTAATGCAGTATTTTTTAAATCCCAAGGTCATTATAAATAAAAAACGATTGAATACTAATGTTTTAATACTTACTGAGGTTACACTCGCTTTTGAAGGTTCTGGTAAGAATGACAGTAGGCCTATACGTTGTGCCAACTGACACAATTTACTTATATCAAAAGCATCTCAATAGCGTAAAATGACGTTCGTTATTTTCTTCTTCTTCTTCTTCTAAATATTATTATATTATTTCATTGTTATTATTATTATTATTACTAATGATGCTCCAAGAAGGAAAAACCGTATTTATTGGTAAATATACCACTATGACGCGTTTCATATTTATCGAAATATATTATTTTTTTATGAAAGACCATTATGGAGATTATTATTTAAAACACATTTTGAAATATTAATCTCGGCCACGCCATATCTCTTGTGTCGCTACCAATAGCGCTTCTACATCGTTGCTATATCGTTTGTTTCCCTCTTCACCCTTTTAGAACGGGAGGTTCGCAATAAATAACGTTTAGGTATGCATATCGGGAATGTGTTTTGTATGTAAGGGTAGTTTGGACGAAGGTGAAGCGGCTGTGTCGAAGAAAAAAGGAGTCGTCTCAATTCAAAAATTGTTCTTGGGGGAGGATGTGACTGTACCTAAACCTTGTCGTGCGAAGTATTAAGATTGAATTTATGGAATCAGAAAAAAGGTCTGACCTATACACTCAAAAATTGTGTACACAAAATGATTAAGTTTTCCTTGATATCATCAATAATCAATGCACCTGAAAACTGTCAATATGAAGGAGATCCGCAAACAACACGTATTGCTGACGAGGATTTAGTCGTACTCGCAGAAGAAGCTCGAAAAGAAGCTCAGTTAGGAAAATTGTCTAAAAATACATTCAAAGGGAAATTATTGTTGCACATGTTGTAAAAATACACTCAAAGAAATAAAATATACAAAAAGGGAATTGTCCGGACTTGAAACAAACGCTTTTTTTTTTGCCGCGGATAATTGTTGCATTTCTTAATGATTTAGATTTATCAATAAAAATTAAGAGAATTCAAATGCAACAGCTGAAGGGGGCTTTTATTTTTGTTTTAACGAGTTTAATTTGCTAGTAGAATCAAACGGATAAAAACTAACCTCGTTATCTTCATCGAAATTTAAACTATTATAAAGTATTTCTTTTTTAAAGACACCTATTTTATGTATTAAATACATCTCTAAAATAATGTCCAAAAAACTCAAAAATATAGTTTTTCAAACATAAAATATATTTAAAATATGTTCTTCAAATGCAATTATTTAAATACTGCCCAACCTGAACGCGAGGTTCTGTGCAATAACAAATACACACACGAAAGGCAAAAGGAACCTTCATGTCCAGAGCGGGATCGAATCCGAGACCGTTGGGCCTGAGTCTACGCGCTCTGGACACCTTGTCATGACGTACCTTAATATTCATTTACGAAATAAGAATCGTAAGCCAGCTTATTCCAATGCGAGAAAGGAACTCTATCAAACGAGGACGTCAGGCTTATCGTGTTTGCTTGAAATTGAACAGTTGCGAAAAAACAAAATACCGCTGATCATTTTTTGTGTTTCTCAAGCTACCGAACGTCTCCTCCTGTACTCTACCCGATTTGCCCGAAAAAAAGGGTGGTTCACCACTGTCCACTTTTTTGCTTCTCAAGCTACCGTGCGTAGTCGCCCGTACTCTACCCGATGCCCCCAGAGGTGCGTTTCATGACTCGCTGATGGCCTGGCGTGCGCCTTGGCGTGTTTTTGCATTGCGCGGGTTGAATCCGAACAAGTTAACTGCCGGAAAGCGGCCACAAGCTACAAGCTACGAGATCATGCCGGTGCGGCCCGGCGCCGCGCCACAAGCGCACGAAATGTGATCCACTTGCGTCGAGAGAAATGCGTGACCGCCAGCGCGGAAGGGTACACACGTTCGTTCGTGTGTGTGTGAAAAAACGTTCTCGATTCAGGCCGTATCGAACATGTTTCCTGCTGGACAGTAATGTCGTAAATGTTCCAGTGATTTCTGTTTTGCAGGAGAAGTTATTTTCATTGTGAAGAATGCAGTTTGAGTACTAGTGGCTTGCAAGCAGAGCGACCTTTGACTCGACACAAGAAGCTACAGGGCTCAGAAACTAAGACAGTACGATGGAGAGGGGGCCATAGTTCACTTGAGGCAAATACTGGAAAAAGTCGGAACCAATTAGCCAGATTTACACTTTTTGGAACTATGTAGGCTGAGACAAATGATCGTATTTCCTGTATTTCTTGGAGATCGTAAAACAAAGAGATAAGTTTCCTTTTGTAGTACCTTCTTTTCAATTTCGTTACTTATTACTTCAATTACCTCTTCAAAAACACTTCCAACATTTTTCATCAATCTAATATTAATCTGGTCATGGCATATTTAATGTTGATGGTAATGGCATATTTTTATTTAATGATCGTAAAATTATTTATTTAATGATGGTTATTGTGACAGTACGTTCATTTCCTTTACATGGAAAAGTTAATATACGTTCATATTAATAATAATAATAATAATAATAATAATAATAATAATAATAATAAAAATTTAACATAGATCGAAGTTCACTGAGAATGCATTGTGAAGCCCAATGAACTCACTGAAGATCTTTTCAAAAGAGGAATTTGGTAACTTTCACTTTCTCCTCAGTACTAGGCACTTCTCGATATCCTTCGCAAATCTCTCTGATGTAATGGGATGTGCTTAACCTCTACGATGTAAGCAAGACTAACAATTCACAAAGAGTATAGAATTCAGAAGCGCAAAGAAGATAATGAGAAGTGAATACAATGAGGAGATTCTCCATTCTTAATGGCACTTCCTCACCCATGCTCGCGGCAAAACTCCTTCACCCCCAACGCCACCCCTCTCGCCAACATACACATCACCACTAGCTCCACTGCCACTTCCTCCTCTTTCACCTTCACATCCACCTCGACCTCCACTTCCACTCTTCCTTCTCTACCTCTAACTCTCCTAAGCTTTCTCCCATCTGCGCCACCACTCCAACTTTTATCTCCATTTCCAAATCTTCCTCTTCGTACATGCTCCTCTGCAGGCACTTCCGCCTTCACCTCCTCAGCCTCTAAACATTGTCATTCGCATCTCCACTGATACTCATATCACTGCTACCTCCTTCTCCATCCGAGCTTCCAATCCAATCTTTCCAATTTCAAACTTTGTTTTCATAGCTACATGTGTCTTTGCTTTCTTATACACATCCACATCCGCATCTCTTTGCCATGACGTCCGCACCAATTTTGCCTCCACTTCTTGTGCCGCCTCCTCTTGACCCCGCTGCCGCCCTCCGCCCCGCGCCGCCCCGACAACATTTGTTTTGACATGACGAAAACACAGGTTATAAAATAGCCTGCAGATGTTGTAAATAAATTTAATTGTTTTTTAGGGATGGTGTACATGAATTAATAGCAAATATGTAAATGGGTAGCTACCGTCTAAAATTCAATGAACTAGAAAAAATATCTTGTAAATAATAGAGAAATGTAAACAAAACAAATTTTTATCATTTAGAAGAGGTTGACCCAAATAAACTGAAAAAATCTTTAACTTGTAAGTAGGAAATAGGATTTCCACTACCATTTTGCATTCATGAATAACTTAGTGCACTCTATCATCGGGTCCTCTGTGAGCAACGAGGACTGAATTATTCCGTGTATACAAATTAAAATAAACATGATATACTCCCTTTCCATAAAATACTTTTTTTGCAATAGCAGTAACTTTATTGTTTAATTATTATTTCGTAAAGAAAAAGAGAAATAATTGTTCCGTCTCTACGTGCACACGTGATGATTGTCAGCTGCGAGTAGAGCGCTTGAAACGTTTCCGCCGTAAGGCCTTGAGCGCTGCGTTGTTTTGTCTCGTGACATCCAACGCGATATAGTGGTCTGCCATTACGGGACATCAGCTCAACGTTAGAAATAATTTCATTTATCTATGAATTGAACTTTTGTACAGTAAGGAAGTAATTGTAACTTAAGTAATACACGTGACTCAGGTGTGAAGATCAATAATCACTTACTTCGAATGTGAGTTTTCAGTTATTACAGACACTCTATTATCGTGTTTTCCCCTATCTGATTTGAGCGGTAAACCAAGATCGATAACATTATCAGTGCCACCTGCATCTGAACTGCCCGATATTGCAGCATTTCTGAAATATCAACAGTAAGCGTTTTAAAACTCCACCACTATTATAACATTTCCCTTGAATAAAACTTGCCAAATAACACCATCCAGAACATCTGTAGTGCGCTCTCACTGACACTATATTCATCGCTATTACCTTCAGCTTTGTAATTCATTCAAAGTTTGATGGCAAAGTATGGAAGAAACCATCTTGACGAATAGTTTGAATTAAAGAAATTTAAGAAATACGAACACTGACCCAATAAATAATGCACGTATGAGAAGATTGTTTGCTAAATATAAAATAATTCATTGTTATCTTGATGCAGAAGTCATGGGACGCAGTTTATAATACTGTTGATACAAAAGATTTTTTATTTATTTATTTTACGTCAAAAAACAGTTAAAACTGTTTATGACATGCTATGGGGAGAAGTGAATTGTGTGCACATTTTCACAATTCTGTGATCCCTACACTAAGTCATATACTACTTGAATTAAAAAAAGAGCTCCCATGTAATAAAATCTATTTTCTAGGATAAATAAGCAATAAATTTTGGACTCTTATCCATGTTGTCCTTCGGAATAATACTTCCTGCCGCGACAACATGGAAAAGAGAATTTGAATAACTGTATTTCCCACTGTATTCTAGAAGACGTGCACAGATAATGAAGTTACATTAATATTTACGATAAATATAATTCTTTTTTCAACGCTTTCTTTTCACTTTAACACTTGTTTTCCTAATCAAAAAGAAAAATAAATATTTCACGGAAAAGCAATTCTTGTATACCACAAGGGATTAGGACATTATGTAAAAACAAGCGTATTCTTTCTTTCATTTCTAAACATCATAACGAATCTCAAGACTTTTTCATCTACTTTAAAAAAAATACAAATCATTGTTAAGAAAAGTCATAAAGCAGCCTAAAATCATTAAACACGATCAGGATATTTTGAATTCAAATAACAAAACAAAATCAATGTGGAATACAATAAAAATACGACGAATTCAACTAGAAACCTTGTAGAGAATGTTGTCTTAAAATGAAAATGTTGTTTAAAAAAAACATACATTTCTTTTTATAAATATTTCATTTGGACTAACATCAGCTCCTTTTCTTTCTTCTCTCCATTTGCGATTCAAGTGAAAAGATACATTTACAAAATGCAGATGAAGATTGAGCGACTCTTTTTTCTAAGTTCGTAGACACTATCATGCATACTTGTGTCGCGTGCTTATGTCAGAGTTCAGAAAAAGGATATTAATATTTTCTATTCTAAATTAAATAATAAACGATGCAACGAAGCAGGTGTTATTTATTTCATCACATGGCTAACAAGACATGTTAAAAATTTACTAAAATGACTAAAATTTACTAAGGACATGTGAAATACAAAAGAGGACGGTAGGACAATTCACTGTAACATAGGACTGTCCTCCCAAATGCAGGACGGTTCGTAACCCGAATGTACTCCCTAATATTTTACAGGTAGATAGAAAATTTACAGGAGTGCAAAGGATTGGCTTAATTAGAAGTCTTCGAAGTCGAAATGTTGATCGGCCAATCGGAAACCCCGTAGAATTTCGTCTAGAAACTATCTCTATAGTTTTAATTAAGATTATTTGAAAAGGAAGTGCCCCGAACTTCCAAATTTCGTGAACAATCAAGAACACTATAAGGAAGAGAATGAATGAGAGAGAAATGCTAGCGAAATACGAGATTAAGATACGAAATGTAATAAAAGAAAATTATTTGCTCACGTTTTTCTACCCGGGTCTTCTGTACTCACATTTTGTTGGTACGGCAATAAATTCCAGTGTCAATTCAAATGATTTCTTAACAGCACGTGTAGTTATCTCACCCATTATGTCTTCGCTGAATTGTCACGTGGCACGATTGGCATTATGCCTTATCTCTCACTCTCTTGACATTCACGGGTACGTTGTACTTTGCAATTATCAGCTTTCTAAGCGGTGATGTGACTCTCAGATACGGCTCGTCTCTCGTCGCCAGTGAATCATTTTTGCGAAGGCACCCGCGCACGAGAAGCTGCCTGAGAAGGCAACTGTTTGGGAGAAGACGCCCGTGAAGGGGCAGTGGCGAAGACAATGGGCGCTGCCAACCATTTTGTCTCACTCGACTAGATGGCGTCCTCCCGCCGCACGGAGGCACGCCTTTCTGAAGCGGTGGGAGACGCGTGTTTTTCGCACCGCGAGATTCCAGGCGATTCAAGGCGCCCGTGGAGATCCTCCGGTGGGAAGCTCGGGCGGGAAAAGCAAAGTGGTAATGACGTGACAAGAAGCCCCGAGATACGGGAAACGCGAAGCAGCTTCCATTCTCTGCCGCGAGTTAACGCCCAGCCGCTGTGTTCGCACGCAGCGGCGCGGCGGGACCGCAAAGGAAATGGCGCCTTGGTCCCCCAACACTAACGTCTTGCCTTTTGTGTTAGGGTTAATGGTCGAAATCAGGGAGTGAAATTCCACTTAATTCTGAGATGTTTAGTTCTGTAAAATAGAGTTATTTTAAGAACGTAATGTAGGATAAGCGGTGTCTAACGCAACGGAAAATACAGTGGCAATACACATTATGATGGTAGTAAAAATATTACTCTTTTGTATGGGTTTTCAAAAAATGAAAAATATATAATGTTGAACTTTATTATATTAAAAAAGTTATTGAGTGCAACGTGGCTCAAGGTCAAAACATGTAAAAGCTTTTATATATATATATATATATATATATATATATATATATATATATATATATATATATATATATATACTAGCTGACCCGGCGAACTCTGTTTCGCCTTAACAGCCGGTCCCATCTTTTTCTCGCGTCGCACTCACTGTGAGAAACTATACTAACCTTGTTGCACTGCGTACGTGCAAAAACGTGCGTTCTCACACAGGAACGCTGTCGAACGGGATAAACAGTATCCTATGTCCGTCTCCTGGTTCTAAGCTTCCTGCTCACCAAATCGGTACAGCCGTTCTTGAGTTATAAATAGTGTAACTAACACGACTATATATAGATATAACGGCGAACGAAAGGCTGCTATTATTATCGCCTTCTGTTATCAGTGCGGCGTTACAACAATGGGTTACAACAGGCAACAATGGCCGCTAACATGCGAAATCACGCGAAAACGTGCAAAAACGTGCGTTCTCACACAGGAACGCTGTCGAACAGGATAAACAGTATCCTATGTCCGTCTCCTGGCCCTAAGCTTCATGCTCACCAACTTTCAGCCAAATCGGTACTGCCGTTCTTGAGTTATAAATAGTGTAACTAACACGGCTTTCTTTTATATATATATATATATATATATATATATATATATATATATATATATATATACTGTTCAATTTTATACATTTTTTTCAGGATGTTAAATAAAATTATACAAGAGCTCAAGAGCAGAACATGTAAATTCTGACCAAATCATTTTTAATGTTTGTCAACAAAATTATAAATTGTTCTACTCTCTGGTTTTCTCTGAATATTTTTGTTTTTCTATTTTCTGATCACGTTTTGAGTATCATGTTGCTGTATATTAAATATTAAACGATGTGCTTTTATATGATGTTATATGATCGTTCCGCAATATGTTTATTGGGAAAACGCATATATTTAAACATAATTAAAGTTATAAGAAGTTAACAGTGAATATTTACGAGTATTATAAAATTCTTCGAACATTGCCTGCGGATCAGATGAATTCCTGAGGGATAAATCGATAGTGATTTTATGCCACTAAAAAGCGCAATATTATTGCAACATACTTAACGAAGGAACGATGGGAATCGATACTTTCTTTGGAAATATTTTAAATCAAAATTTGAAATGTTCAGTGTTTTAATACAATATGTTTAATCTTTCGGCTACGATTTTTGTTACACAGAGAAACGTTTTGAAAGTAAATTCTGAAATTTACAAGTCACTGTCAACAGTTTCCTGCAAAGAGCTGTCATTTTGTTCATTTGACATTATTTGAACGTGTAACATCTGTATATATCTAATGTGCGTATTGTAAAAGGTTCGAGCACAACGAGCAAATAGTAACGTCATGTAAACATGCTATTCTATTTGCTTTATGCTTTTGAATTGAGAAGTCTGTAAATATATCAGCTCATACTGAGATGTGTCTAGGATCAGAAAATCAGCTATTGTTCACAAGGTTTCTCCGATGTTTGCGCCGAGAAAGTAACGACTAACCACTTGAGTACCTACGTCAACAGTCACAACTGAACGGAGAGTAGTTCAAACTAACTGCTTCTCTTCATCATTCCATTCTATCCACTGTGTGCAGTTTTCTCTCATCTGCATCATCCCACTCCATCGGTGCGAGGAGATCTAGCGACCAGTGGGTCACGGCGACGAATCGCAAATTAACGCACTATCACGTGGCTTTCTCCTTCTGCAGAAGAAATTGTCAAGTTTCCAAGAATGCTTGGTATTACAAGTTCTCACTTCTGAATGTATGAACGCGAAATGAAAGTTGCATGAATTGATTGTTGGCCGTTTTATATGCGTCCTTGTCGTCGTCTGTATTAAAATGGACGTGGAAAGAATGTATGCTTGCCAAAGCGATCGGTAGAGGGTTTTGGCTTGCAAAGCAATTTGTTTAGTGTCTTCATGGTAGTGAAAATAAGTAATGTTTACTGATCTTGAAATATAAAATACATTTTCCCTTTATGACACAAGTCGACCGTTTGAAACTAAATATAATCGCCCTAGATGATAGCAGGTGTTTGTTAATAAGTTTTTGATCTAAATACGAATCTGGCTTGGGTTTTTGCCTGTCACATACCATTGTTGAAACGAAACGAATTTTCGGATATCTATATTCAATTTCTGGGGCTACAAATGCAAATTTGACGCTTATATGCAGACAAGAAACATATGATATAAAACTAGTGGTGCTAAAACAGCACGTACTTTCTCGCCATTAGTAATGTAAATTAGTTTCAAGAAATATATTTTTTATTCCAAAATCTAAATGAAAATATATATCTGGCATTGAATTCATTTTACAAAGGTATGCATTGTATTCACGAACATATAGGATGGGTTTTTTTAGCCTTACAATTACAACACAAATTCTTCATAAGCAGTATGCGAGAAAGTAGAATGATTAAAAGTTAATAAATAATACAATACTAATAGCGTTGGCAAACTAATGCAAATAGATCGAAAAGTATATAATAGTAATTATTAAACACTAGTATATTATTAAACATTAGTATTGTAATATTCTACAAATATATAAAAGTATTACTGTATATTACCGCGAACGAAAGGCAGCCGTCATTATCGCCTTCTTTTATCAGTGCAGCGTTACAATAATCGGTTACAACAGGCTGAAATGACTGCTCATCTAATCGTTTTCATATTTATTTATAATTTTATTGAATATTTACATGCGTTAGCCTGTGGGGCTTTTGGCAGAAGGTTAAGAAATTTACAATTTATTTTAGATTATTAGAGTTGAAAGAGAAACAAAATGTAACTAATGCATCATTCGAAAAATAAATTGATTTGCTATAGCGTGATTGCTAGAGCATTAAATTGATTGCTAGAGCTTTACTGTTGATGAGAAATGCTAAGGACGATGAAAGAAATGTTCGGAAGTTTTCGTTTTATTCTGTTTTGTTGAGGGTTATGTTTAACGGAGCTTTTAAACAAGTCCTGCGTAAATATTTTACATATTTTAGAAGGAAGCCATGGTATATTGTCATTATGAAAAACTCAAGGAGGTTAGATGTTATAGTGTCTTAAGGGGGAAAAAATGCGCTACATTTTGAAACGTTGAATTTTATATGCCAGTTGCGAGCCCAATTTTCAATGAGGTTTCGATGAGTAATGAATAATGTAAGAATGTATTGCGGTTTGTAAATAAGAATGAGTTTGTAAAGAAAGTTTGTAATAAGAATAAATAGGTTTGTAAATAAGAATAATGTAAGTAAGAATGATATTGCGGTTTGTAAATTTGAATTAGTACTGTAAAGAAATGGGTCGTCAGCAAATGAAGCTATGGAAGTATTCATAGTAGTAGAAAAATCATTTAAAAAAATAAGTTGAAAAGAGTAGAAGATAGTACTTGCTCCCTGAAGGACCCCGGCATGGATTGATTTAGCAAGTGAAAGATATTGTTTTAAACGAATATGAAAGATACGATTTTTTAAAAAGGTTTTAATTCAATTGTTAATAGTTGGGAACTTTTAGAAAAGAAAGGTTACATAATAGGTCAGGGTGTCATACTGTATCAAACGGTTTATTAATAACTAAAAAGTCTGCACAAAAATATTGATAGTTATGAAATGTTAATAAAATATTTTCTGTTAAACGAAGAATTTGGCGGTTAGTAGATAAGAGTTCGAAATCCAAATTGGAAATGTGGTATACCATAAAGGAGACACTGGCTTGGGCACGGTTACGCGTCGCCCAAGGGATGACCACCGAGTCTCCGGAAACCATGTCCCGCAACAACAATTACCGAGAAACTGAATGGGATAAGCGAAAACCATATTGGAAATCACACTTAACTCTAAATACTTATTGGCTTTTCTGGCGAACAACATTGTTAACCTGTGTTATTTCACTACAATTGGAAAAGCACTATCTGGTGGAATGTTTGAAGAACCTCAGGAGCAGGTGTTTTCGAAGTTCCAAAACCAAGCTTTCATGTGAAGAATAAGCAGCTGAAGAAAAGAACTGTCATTAGTGAAAATCAAGTTCGTTCAAAAGGTAGAGGGATGAAGTTAGTCGTTCGCCAGTATCGTGTGATGGTCAGTGTCAAAAAGTACAAGATTAAAAACTGGTTTTGTTTTGTGTGAAATATTAATAGGACGAAACGTTGAAAAAGTAACGAGGAGGACTCAACCGAATGGTGTGTAGATGGCTAAGCATGCAAAGAGAGATGCTTAGTGTTGTGATACAATTACTCTGTATTGTATTCAGAAGCCTTTTTTCTTTGTCATTGGGAAGAGAGAAATTCAGTGATGAAGCGCTAGCAGATATTCGTATTATTAATGTTGCCTGATAAAGGAACAAACATGATTCTGTTGATAAATCGATACTGATTTTTACAGCGGTATCATGAGTCATTGCAAGATACGGGGCTTATCTCCACCGAGCTTTTTTCAGGCGTCTCGTATGTGGGGAATTTTTCCCTTTGCACTACCTAGCTAGATTATCGATGAGCGTTGTGAGGAAAATAATAAGAAGAAAAGTTCATTATTGAAATTTAGTCTCATAAACATTTTATACTAGAAAAATCCCAGATCATTTTCGCTAAGAATTATGAAAAAAACATAAACACAGAAGACTGTGTAGGCTGTGTGATAGCATAGAATGATAGTAGTTATACTCTCCTTACTCCATGATTACGTAAATTTGATGAAAAATTATTGATCAGACTGTTTGCCCATCCTTTGTCTTGACCACTTTTCGAATTAATCCCTATTTCAATTAATCAAAATTATCTAAACGAGAAATTTTCCAAAATACTAGTTTCCATGTTAATACTTCATGTAAAAAGCTACATAGTATTATATATTCTGCGCGTGCAGCGGCATTCTGCGCACTGCTGGGCTCACCAGCGCAGGTCGCAGTCGAACACAACGGCAGAGTTTTTAATTGATGAACATTGCTATGGCGAAAATTCGTCCCAACTGCCTAGTCAGGTGGCTTAATGGCTGCAAATGCAGTATCCATATGTGTTTATGAGTTCCAGTTCCCCTTATGGCATGGCTGTTTTTTTACGTTTAATTGCGACATAGAAGGCAAAGACTGACGTATTCTATTCTATATTCAAAGACTGACGTATTCTATAAACACACGCAAATAATCAAACATTAATATATCTCTAGTGAACTTATCTTTTAACAATTGATGTATAATAAAAGGATAAAATTAACCGAAACGTTAGTCATAAATGCTTCTGTGGTTTGTAAGTGAATGAAATTGAAACAGTCCTCGTCCGGATGTGCAACCAACTCCTTATGAACCCGTCGATAGAAGTGTAGTGGGTTATGGAATAGGTTAGTCGGAGCGTAACGTTTGCATGAATGAGGAAGTGCAACAAATATGTTTAATATTTCGCTACAATTAAGTATTCTCTCCATTAAAATCCATTTTAAATTTAATTGAATGGAGATGATTATTGAGTGAGAACTCTCAATTACTATAATTACTTCTTAACGAAGACTTGAGCATGCGATTCGTCTCGGGCGATAAGCAGTAAGCGGAAGATGCGATTGCGAGTCGGACGCCAAAACCAAACGAACGCCATGCGCGTGCACGATGGCGCGGCGTAATTGGGCCGGTGCGCACTTCCTGGCTGCGGTGGCAGCGAGAAAGCCAAGAGCAGCGCATTGTGCGCGAAATGCGGGCGCCGATGCGACGGGCCATCGCGGAAGCAGCGTCGCGCGCCGGGGATCGTGGCCGCCGGACCCACCAGGCTCCTCCGGGCTGGCAAGGGAACTTGCGCTCTGTCGTGTCACGTCCAAAACTGACTTGATGCATTGGTTATTTTGAGTTTCCGGGCGCGTCAACTGCCAGGGTCATTGGTTCCGTAGGTGTAGTGCAAGTTAAACCCCGGGAGATGGTGGTGTTCCTCGCTAACTGGAATATGAGATCTGGCTGCGACATACACGTTTTCTTGCTTGGGGTTTCCCTGTCTCCACCAGTGGTCGACTCCAGCCGCGACAAGCTGTAAGCTCCCGACTGGTCTTCCGCATGTGTGGTAGTGTAGTGCATGTGAGTACATGAGTAAGAGACTGCGCATTGTTTATCTTTTTCGAAAACGTGTGCTTTTCTTTTTTATTCAGTTCGCTCCTATAGAAAGGTGACGCCTAGCTAGTCCCTTATCAACAAAGTACTAAGTCTTCCTGCGCACCATTTTGCCAGAAAAAAGTCTGGCAGATTGTCGGCAAGCGAGGTGTCCTTGAGTAAAGAGATTCAGAACTGTAGTAGGGACAGAATATGGGTGAAGAATGGCCAGCTTTCAGTTTCCCGTTGTTTGACATCCACCCGTAAATTATCAGAGGAAAGCACAGGACCATTCTCTTTACCCTGGTTCTAGTCTTCTTATCCACGTAACGTGTTCCGACCATGCGGATCTGTCATTGTCAGCATTGTTTTGCCCTGTCGTCGCTAACACAGCCGCATTTTCGTTCCGTATCTGAAAAAGGCGTGCGCACGGAACAGAGTAGGATGAGCGGAGCAGAGGTGCTCGGCGAGGCGGAAACTGGAAGGCTTGCGGGGGCCGCTCTGCGGAAGGCGGAAGCGCGGGCCGCTTCCGGCTGTCGGCGCCGCAGAGCTCTGGGGCTGCCCGCGGAATTCGCTTCGGCCACGCGCCGCTGCCTTGGGGTACTCCGCCTCGCAGGCGATTCGCTGGCCGGGCGCCGCGCCGCGTTGCATTGGGCTTTGGCCTCAAGGATTGGAAAACATTATTGGTTTGTTTTCTGGATCCACGTATCATTGTATTCTTATGACACTTCTACATCATTGCGTTTCTCCTTTTAAACGTTATTCAAAAACCGTTGAATCCTATCTTGAACTATACAGATAAATGTGCTAACGTTTCCTTCCTGGAAAATTGTGTTTCATGGAGATACGACACTTCGTAAATGAGTTCTGCACGTTTGGATACAGTTGATAGGATGGTATACTGCAAAGAAAACAAGTCTCGTTATTTTTTATCTTTCGAAAGAAAAGTCTCCCTCTGTAATTGATGGTGAGCGATCGTGTTAGCCTATTGTGCAAATTGTGTAATTTAGGGAATTATTATGTAAAGCGTTAATTGAAGATTATCAGCAGTTGGATAAATTGCCCTGTCTGCGCTGTTGTGAATGTTTAAAGTCAAGTGAGATTGTACTGGCAGACTTCATTAGCCAGTGGATTTGGAGATTGGTGACCGAAACATCGTAACGCAGGAGATCCTGGGCAGGAGGTCTCGTCAGTGGGGAGAAGCAGCTAGCCGGGCAATGGAGCTGCCTCGTCGACAACTCGAAGGCCGTGTCCTGAATGAGCTACAACCGGCGACGGCGACAAGCGATGGCTTGCGCCAGCTTCAAGCGACAAGTTGCGATGCCGCGCGACAGAGCGCGTGGTGTTCTACGTAAGCGACTGTCGAAATGTTTCAAAGGAAACATTCAAGATTTTTGTTATGTTCAACAAACTCTCCACAGATATTCACTCTGCCAGTTAGTAATAGATTTAATTCACCCTCAACAGAAGCCCGTGAAATAAGACAGACTATTTGCAATTATTTCAATAGCCCTGCCGGTTTGGTTACAATAGAAACCTAACCTCATTTACGATTACAGGAATGCAGGTATATAAAACATCGTGATGTATGTACTACGCAATATAATTAGCATCTGACAAATTCACTAAGAATAATATAAATTAACATAATTTAATCAATAAAAAACAAACTTATTTGTTATTTTCAGTGCATTCGTCTCTTCCTTTCACAATTTGCCGCTCACAATTCTACTGTGGTATTTATTCAATCTCTTGTTCCACAATTCCCTTGTATTTACCAAACCTATGTCTGGGCGTGTATACAACGCTGGTCGGTTCTAAGAGAGGGAATCGTGTATTCAACGTTATGAAATGTATTCACGCGTACATCATAAGAAGGCAAAATTTTCTAACTTCTCGTCTCTGTTATTTAATAAGCTGAGAAATTCGTTCTCTTCGAGACGTTCCACTGAAACTTCTCATTTGAAACGCTCCCGCCCTTCTCCGGTAACTGAGGGGTGCTTTTACAGCCACTTCCAAACGGCCCAAAATACTCAGGCACTTAACGCAAGCCCTCGCCGCACCCCTCCCCATTCCCCGCGCCGTCCTGCCCGTCCTCGGCCTGCGCCCCCTTCCACGCCCTCGTCCACACCTCCGCCACCGGCCGTCGGACGTGGCGCCGTCGGCCTATTTCGGGCTTCCCCAGAGCAGCGCGGCCGCCACGCCCTCGCCCCTCTGCGCCGCCAACAGGCCACGCCCAGTCACGGCCCCAGGAACATCCTGCGCGGGCGCCCCTCTTTGTCTTCTTTGGCTTGTTCTAAATAGTCTTCTTTTTCTACTGGTTCTTCTCCTCCGTTCCGTTGTTTCTTTCTTTCTTCCTTCTGCTTGTACTGCCTTTTTCAACCTCTAAAAAGTCAGAAATGTACAAATATTCATTATATATGGTAAAATCTGTCTAAACCGGAACCTTTATAAGTCGGAAACCTGCCCAAACTGGAAAAATTCTCCGGCCTGAAGTTTAATGACATTTTACACAGCATAAAACGGAACCCTTTCAACGCGGAAACGAAACGGTTTTTCATTTCCTGCAGGAAAAAAATTATAAAACGGAATTCCAGTGAATTTAATGCAATTGGCAGAGATATACGAAATGTTCTTAATGAAATGAATTCATCTGCATACTTGTTTTAAATTCTCGTTTAATTTAGCATACCACACCATTTGTTATATTCTGAATTCCTTAAGGAGCCAGAGGCCAATGAAGTGTTCATTCACATAACAAATGAGTTGTTGACGGCGAAATTTTAAAGAAGCTGACAAAGAGTGTTCATTTGCCTATATTCGTAAGTGGCTTTCCCCCCTCCCCTTCTTTAGAAAAGCTATGGATGAGAGATTAGTAAACGTGATCTGACGGGAGAAAGCGGAAGCTATGAAGATGAGGATGACGGCGAAGCCTGCTTGGGAATATTGTGCGTTGAGAAGTCGTTTCTTGAGAGCCTAATTCGCTTTTTGCGCCCGCTAATTTTTCATTTCAATATTTTAGAGTTAAAAAATAAGTGCTAAAATACAGTAAAAGCTACAATCTACGGGAGAGAAGTGTACTCTTCGCGCGTCATCTCGAGCTCTAGAATCCTTTTCTCTTTCTTGGCCATTGCGAATGGTTCTATTCCTGTTGCGAAAGTTACAAGAATCGAATTTTTCCAATCCACTCTAAATGAATATGAATAGCAAATTTTATCCAGGTATTTCATATCCATTCACGAAAAAAACAGATAAACTTTCGCCTATGAAGTTATGAAATGCTATATGGTCTCCATCATTTTAGTCTTGGATGTTCGTTAATCGTTTTCCCTCTGGAAGAGTAGGTTTTGGTTACGCCTTTGAAGTAACGGTGACGATGATGAGGATGATTCGAGAGATTGTTAAAACATTACTTAAATAATGATTGTTTTACAAGTGTTATAAGTTTATGTAATATTTTCGGATACTAAAACAGTGTGGAGGAGAATTCTACCAGCAGGTTGCACTGATTAGAGCAGTTGATACTGCAGAAACAAAATAATCAGTCAACCGAATGTAACGAAGAAGACTGCGCTATGTGAGTAGCGCCCCATCAACTTTTGTGTGTGTGGGGTGTGTGTGTGTGTGTGTGTGTGTGTGTGTGTGTGTGTGTGTGTGTGTGTGTGTGTGTGTGTGTGTGTGTGTGTGGAGGGAGGAACATGCGGTGGAAGGAAGCCGAGAAGGGCGGGCGATGAGCGATGGGCGATCAGCCCCAAGAGGACGCTCAGTCTCTCCCCGGCGACGTCTCTGGGCTGCCCCCGAGATCCTTTTCCGTCCGTGGAGCAATGCTCTCCGATGACGAAACACCCGGGCGCCTCAGGCAGAAGAACCCGAATGACACACAATGACCGACAGAACTGTAACAACACGGGAACTACGCCCAAGGGATCCAACAAACAAACAACACAATGGTAGGGGAAGTGAAGGGAAAAGGGACTTTCGCGAAAAAGAATGAAGATAGAGACATGCGAGACAATTCACATTGCAAATCTGGTCGAGAAAATGACGCAATAGATACCAGGGGTGGGGGGTGTTGGAAATAAAATACCCTTTCTCTGGTAGAAAGCATGTAATAGTGAAATTACTCTTTTAATGCAATAATATTGTCTAGAACAACTAACGGTTTCTAACGGTTTTAACGCAGGGCGACAATTTTTACTCTCTGACCATGCAATGAAATGTCTTACTGATAGCACACACATTCGTGAGTTCTTTCGTGCCTGTTATTCTTAATTGGTATAATCAATATCTGTCATTCTTGAATGGTATTAATGGATAATATTGAATTAATAAGTATTGATATTACTGACAATCTACAGAAATTGATTGCGGATAGCGAAATTGAGGCAGTCAGTTGTAGAACTCATAATTTATTCTCATTATAGGATCTCACGAAACGAAAACATGAAACGTAATAATTCTTTTTAGAAACTGTTAAGAAGGCAATTAAATGAAAGTTTCTCACTCAAGGAAACAAAGCAAGAGTAGAAAGTACAAATGGGGGGGGGGTATAAATACATTCTGCGAGTAGACTTCTTCTACTCAGATATTTATTAGACCTACACTTTCTTTCATCAAAAATCATTTTCAGCCATGAAATATCTGTTCTGTAATTTTATTGTTTCTAAATTAACCTGAGTGCAATGGTTAATATTTCGAAATAAACGAAACTAGCGGCGTCTAACGGCAGAAAGTCCTCTTCTCTTGGACGGCACAGATAAATATTAAAACATGTCTTTATTTTCGATGACGCAGAGACCGGGAACAATTGAGGCCTTGGTCAACATGCACGGACTGGCAGAACAGCCAGTCTTTCGAGATCACGAAGAATGGGCCGGGTGGGAACGGTGAGCATATCAGCCCAAAATCAGGAATCCTACGCATAGGCTGGTGCATCCTAAAGCAAGAGAGGGGTAATCACATTTTTAAACCCCTTTTTCCTTTGAACACTTTTAATTACATATTGCCTATTTTACTAGTTAATATTGAAAGTGCCCTAAAAACAATTATAGATTTAATGATAATTAATAAATACAATGGATTTTGTTGAACCACACTGTTTCCAGATAGCTTGGGAGTCTCTTGCGAAAATGCCTTAGAACAATGACCGAAATTGTCAGATTAAAAAAGAAGATAATAAGGACTTGAACATCTTCACGGAGAGAAAATGTTTCATTGCGTACGGGTCTCGTTTCAAAAACTTCAAGGCGAGCGCGACCCCTCTGCCCCTCCCTGTGCGCACGGCTAGGATCCTAGGATTCGAGTCGCGAGGTTGGAGGATGCTCCACACTGAATAGCTAGGTTGAATTCACCCGCTGTCGGGATTCCAGCGACAGGCTTCTTTGATCGGTAGTTTTCTGTGGTATCTCCTACCAGTACCAAGGGAAGGACGGAGCGGTACTAAAGTACAGTCTACGGACCGCATGATCTGTTTCCTTTGTCGTCCTTGTTCCTTTCCTTTCTCCTTATGCTCATAGAACACACACCGCATGTCGGGAGACCAGTCGGCTGGTAAGAGCCTGCCCGACTGGGACGATGTGCAGCTGGCGGAGACACCAGGACGACGTATACGTCAGTGCCGGATCTCCATGTTACTTTGGCGAAGGAACCCTGCCCCCCTGGATATAACATGCTCTACACTTAAGAGATTAATTACCATGTCTGTAGTCGCGCCCGGAAACAAAATCAAAACCCAGCAGCATGTCCCAAGAACAGAAACGGAACAATTGTAACTTATTAGGGAATAAATTATTGCAGGCGGCACGTAGACTTTTGTTTAATGTACTGTTATGGTATTCTTCTGAAATTGACCGGAGAAAACCACAGAAACAAGCTATCATATCATCTATCAAGCTATCCTATCCAGAGTGTAGCAGGTCTCGACACACTTTTCTTGTATCGTCGAATGCCAATCACCATCAGGACTCGTAGCTAGGACCTCCCGATCTTCGAAGATTCATTTGTGAACTCTCAACAAAACGTAATAGCCCTCGATAATAAAACAATCAACTAATAAATGTTGAATTTGTCATTTTTTCAGAGATCTAGGTGAAATAAGAAAACGAATGAGATGCGTATTTAGCAGTCTTGTAAGGTTGGTTTTGCAGCTTGAGGGTTCTCTTACAATGTCATCCTATAACTGAAATTATGTGTAGTTTATTCTTCATTCGGAGAGTCATTCGCGTTGATTCTAATACATTTGTGTGACATTTATAAGAACACCTCGTACTATTTTTCAGACGTGTAACAACTTCAAAGGAAAGCTCATTTGTAAACCTTTTGAATTTGTGACATCGCATATGACGTTACAATTCCGACTCTGTAGACATCCAGAAAATTGAAAGAATTCGCTAAGTTGTAAAATGTATTTCGTTTCTCAGTGATTTTTTAGTTAAATTTTGAAATATTATGTAAAAACTGATATTTTTGGTGTACCATACTGAGAATGCCCGAAGAAATAAAACTCTTATTACAAGTATTTGCTTGTAAATCACTCCACAATAAAAGTAAATTGTCTTGGGGAGTATGAATTGGATATGACGTATGGGACGGTATTGGAAACGATAAATGTCGAAAAGCGTGCTACGCCCCTAACGTGAATCGAGAATGCTAGTCAATGGTTGCGGTGAATGGAACATTGGCTGCGAATGAGATTTGTTGAACCTTGTTTGTTTTTGGACTCATTTGAGAGAAAATGAATTCTCTAAACGCGCTGATGAATTTTATTTTCCGATGACATTAATGCGCTTCGTCTTTAAACGTAGTGGGAAGTAAAACTCTTAATTCACCCTTATTAAGCGATGTAGTGGTTCATATTAAGGTCTCTAGGTGTCAAAATAATGACTTGAATGTAGAGATTCTAATTTAGTGTAACTACTATTAATCTAACGTTGGGAAAATTTGCTCACTTCCAGCCTAACTTCGTGTTTAAAGATGAGAATTGAAAATGAAAAACCCTTGCTAGAATGTTTCACAAGGATAGTTACCTAGCAAAAGTCAAGTCTTAGGATGACAATTCACGCCTTGGTTGGCTTCGTTTCTCTATTAGCGATGGAAAGAGTGATGTTTTCAGCGTAACGAAATGAAATAAAATAAACTTTTTAGAATTCCTTGTAGTAGGGAGACCAAATTCGTAAACAGAATTTACATTGGTACGAGTAAACCATGCATCGTGCTTTGTACATCCTTCCCTAATAATAATTCCAGAATGAAAGCGTAGGCCTCCGCGGTCGGAGTCAATAAATACTTGGTCGTCCGGGAGACGCTGCGTCTTAGGACAGTTGCCAAAGATTCCATCTTCGCACAGCGACCTTTCGTAGGGTGAAACAAAAATCCGCCCTAATGCAGTACGAGCACCGAAAGATGGGCAACTGTGCCTAGGACGCGACGTCTCCCGGACAGCCAAGTGTCTGGCAACTAAATCCGAAATCGAGTGCGGCAAACGGCTCGTCTCCCCGTGAGAGGGGCAGGGACGCGGGAGCGCTCGGAAGCAGCCTCGGGAGGGAAAGCGCCGCACAATGACGATTGTCGAAGCGCCCGCCCGCAGCCCCGGCACAGCCGTCCCCGCCGCTCTCGGCCGGCACGATGCCCTGCGTGTTTGTTCTCCAGCTGCTCATCCTCTCGACACACCACGCCCCCTGCCCTCTCCCAGCTCCGTCCCCTCTGCACGCTCTACACCCCTTGCGCTCCTCTCGCTTCCTGCGCTTACATTTTGCGACAAAACATTCCAAAGTTCCCAGACGGGAACCCTTGCAAAGCTGATTCGTACGGTGTAATGCAAATTGAAATCAAATTAACTTGTTTTTATAAGCAGGAAATATTAATATCAATCACCGTTTCTTAAACACACTTCGTTCCCCTTTCCAAGTCGAGTATGATGCATTAACTTTACACAAACCTTGAGTGAACTGAAAATGACCTAAAAACTGTGGGTATAAAAATGTTAGTAGAGCACGATAGTTTCTTGATAGTACGGAGTTTCTTAAAGGCGAAGCGTTATAGCTATCGACAGCAATATCGATCTTTTGCGCATGCGTAGTTAGAGTTTCACATCACTTTTGAGCATCCGTTCTTGCACAGAAGATCGATATTGAAGTCGATTGCTGCACGCTATGCCGTGCAAGTACTCTCTAGAATTAGGAAGACTACGCTATTGCTGACAATATGGAATCTCTAGGGTAATAAAGAACCTGAAATGTGGTACATTGGAAGATCATCCCGTGAGCGCCTGGAAACTCTCTCGAGTCTTTGCGTAATACTCCGTGGACATCACAGCGGCGAGATCGCACAAGGAAGAAGCGCATCTCCACTTCCGACTGCGCGTTCCACGTCCTCCATTTGCGCACTCCGCGGAACTTCGTCGTAGCGCATCGGCTACTGCGCGAAGAGCTTTCCTCCGGGCAATGGGGAAGCTTAGAAGCTTACAAGCACGCATTTGGGGCCTAGAGTTTTCAAGCAGAATCGCTAAATGTCGTCGATGTAAACTCTGAGCAAGTCGTGGCAGTAACTGTATTCATAATTCAACTTATAGTATAAGAGCTAGGGTAAGGATTCCAGAGCTCACGAAAACTTACGCAGATTGCACTTCTCCCCCGTAGTATGTCACCCACGTAATATGTTTTAACAGTTTCTTTGACGTTAAATAAATTAATAGAAACAGATCTCCGCTGAGATCCAAATAGTGTACGAGACCGTTAAATCGTCTTGTGTATGGGACAACCAACACAATGTGAATCCTTCACGCATCATAAATTATCATTCATTATTTCATAATAGCTGTGGAAATCCAAGACGAACTTTATTCTTGTCCAAATTCTTGTCCAAATTTGTGTTTGTGTGTGTTTTTGTGTGTGTGTTCGGCAGGAAGTCGCGAATAACTTACCTTCCACGTCAATCTCTTCGACAGCAGCCGATGGTTTCTACGGGATAACTCCCGGCAATGAAACCAGAAAGCACAGAAAATTATTTTTGCAAGGATACATGCCGGCCTATGATTATTACCAATATTCCTTTGATTGATATAATAAATTAGAAGTACCTGCTTATAGATCATTTCTTGAGAAGTATTGTGTTTAGAATGAATCAACGTTCCGCAAGAAGTATTTGCGTATCTGGTACGAAGAAACGCTTCAAATCATTAGAGTGGAAATTGGCGATTCATTTATATACACATTGCCGTTGATAAATAATGGATGTTATGGGCCGCCATAGCAAATTTGGTCATTGGAAAACTATTTTCCGAGAACGCTTCAAAACCGCACCTCATAGCGAGCAAAATTCTAAAGCGCACAAATTTTGCGACAATCTCGAGATTTGTGAGTGATGGGTCAAAATTATTGTGGAATAATAGAGTGAAGGAAGACAAGGTGCTTATAATGTATTCAGATGCTGCAACTTACGTGAAGAAAGCAGCTATTTCGCTGAAAGTGTTTTATCCAAATTTAATCCACTTCACTTGTTTAGCACACGGACTTCGACGAGTTGCCGAGGAATTACGAGCTAGTTTTCTAAAGTGAACAAGGTTATTTCTATTTCAAGCATAAATAATTTTTTGTGAAAGTTTCATTGCGCGTCTAGACTTATAGAGAACTCTTACGTGGTGTGGCACTTCCTCCTGAGCCTGAAATACCAAGATGGGAGATACGGCTGCAGGCTGTGCACTTTTATAGCGTACACGTTCTGGACGCGATGTCTCTTGTTGATTCCTTTCCTGGAGATCCTTCGGAAGCGGCGAGAAATGCGCAAACGATAGTCGGGGATACTTACAGGGATTTACTAGTATCGCTTGTGGAATTGTTTTCATACAAAGTAATTTCGGCTGCATTGCTGAATGTGTGACTCAATTAGAAACTGGAGGTATATCTTTAAAGGAACCAATGTCTGTTATTATAAAAGTCAAGACTAACATAAAGGCTGTGGGAGGAGATGTTGGTGAGAAAGTGTTTAACAAGTTCGATGCAGTATTGCAGAACAATCCAGGATATGAAACATGATTGAAAGTACACAAAATATTGTGCGAAAATAAACATGATATTTTAGAAGAAATTTCACCAAAACACGTACCTCTACTGAAATTCGTCCCGATAACATCGTGTGACGTTGAAAGATCATTTTCTTTGTATAAAACCATTTATTCAGATAAGCGGCAAAATTTAACTCCTTAACGTTTAGAAAAATATCTTGTGACGCAGTGTGAAAAATAATTTATTTTTAAAACAAATGTTCACAATATGTAAGGGAAAATTGACTCAGCAACATATGATTTATGACTGTTTTACAGTATTTGTCAAAAATCGCGGATAGAAATGAATGCTTTAAAGAAAGTAAAAATAGTTATTTTCTTTAAAAGGTAAAAGCTTTCAGGTCTCTACTATCACGCGCCTCATAACCAGAGATATTGCCATTCTTCCGATTCTTCGTAAGTCTCGAAACGAGTAAAGAGTGAGAAAAGTAATTTAGATATTTTAAAAGCGAATTTTCAGGAATTTTTAAATAAGACAAAACTAATAAATAACTTATTTCGTTCTAAACAAATCGAATCTCATTTACAATATAACTTTTACTGGTTCGAGTCATTTGAATATTGTTGAAGTGTATGTTTATTCCTACCCTTGTCCCTGAGCATTTTCGTAGACGTGCAGTCTTAAAACAGCAGTCTCCATTGACTGCTGATGTATGACCCTTCATCTACATTTCTTGAGCTGTTTCGTTACCTTGCATCCAAATCCTTTTTCTATGTTTCTGAGTTGAAATGTTGAAAAACTAATAATTTCGCGCTTCCTTGCGCTTATATGCACACTCGTAGTTTCCTCATAGATTGATTGATTAATCATTTAGTGATTCCGGACTCATCGAACACTATGATCCTTAGTTCTGTAAGTGTAGTGTATGTTATAATTCGAGATGTGGCAGCGTTCTTCATCCATTGAAACGTGAGTTCCGGCCCCGACCTACACGCCCGACTGTGAGGTTTTGTCCTCCAAGCGTCTACAGCCTGGGTGAGGTTTAAACTCCCTACTAGTCTCCCTACATTGGTTGTTGTGTAGTTCATTGAGTGTGTGCATGTGTACGAGAAGAGGAGGAGAAAAGGATGACGGAAGGAAAGATCGCTATAGCCCGTGACCCATTTGTTAATCTACTGCTTCATCATTTGCCTCGAATTGATCGGAGGAAACTACCGATGGACAACGGAAACTACCGATCAGAGCATCCAGCCGCTAAAACTGTCCTCCAGGCAGGGATTGAATTCCAACTAGGAATGTAGCTAGTGTCGAAAAAGCGCCAAGAACGGGGCTCGAACCCTAGGAACTCCCGGACAACGCCCCAGAGACAACGGTCCTGCTGCCACGGAGCCATTAGACTCTGCCCGCTGCTTCCGGAATTTCATTTGCACCGCACTGGAGATATCGCGTGAGGGGTCTTCAAATCCTTTAACTAACGACTCCAAGGAAAGTGGTAATGTGAATGTAGTTCGTTGACGGAAATATGAAGTATAAATTAACCTTGGCACGCTACGTTTTGAATTGTCCATGGAATTACGAGAAGAGTTTTGACACATCTCTCACTTCATGCATATTTGCTTGGTTTTATCGCTGGGAAGGAGATCGTTTTCTAACAAAAGGGCGGAGTTGAACGTAGTTTTCCTTAATTTCCAATTGTGAGTTCTCTCTAGAAGGAGACTGCTTTAACATGGGCGTTGATTTTGCCTTTACGTGCGACGGAACGAACCTGTTCGATTTGAAACGAATGTTGGCGCTGATTCCAAAGTGCGTATGCGCCTGCGCCCAATGATGACTCCCGTGAGTGCGTAGCCGCGGGCGTGCGCGTGCAGAAGCGAAGCGTGTGACGCGGAGCGCGCCCGAGAAACCGCTGCGTGGCGTCGGCGCCCCGCCCCCTCGCGCCTCCTCGGCCGCACTCCGGCAGAGGGGGCTCAGGGCAGCACTCGATGTCACCGCTGTGCTTCCGAACAGGGGGTCGGAGGGTTCCACACAAGCGACATAGCTCGGTCGAATTCAGCTGCCGTCTGGAGGAGCGTTCTAGTGGCCGCTGCTCTGATCGTGGTTTCTCCGATCATCACCACACGAATACACGAGCAGTATCCTAACAAACGAAACGCGCGCGATCTTCCCTTCCTCTTCCGTATCTTTTCCTCGCCCGTTATTTACACGTACTTACACTTTCATGCACTTCCCTACCGTAAGGGCTGGGAGACCGACCGGGAGCTTAGAGCTTGCCCCGACACGGTCGGTGCCCTTCTGGGGGAGATCCCTAGGGAGGGAAATTCTCCACAAGTCGACTGTAGAACGGCGCCGAATCTCGCCCTCCAGCGGGGGAAGATCACCGCCACCTCCGGGATAAAAACATGACTACATTTACAGGACTACATACCATAACAGTTCACGCCTCGGAAATACGAAATAATCAAGTAATCAATAAATCAGTTCGACTCAGTTTCGTCCTCTCGTCGCGCTCTCTCGGCCGACTCCACCCTTCCTGGCCCCGCCAGCCAGCCCCTGGCTTTGTGCATGCCGTTGGCCTCGTCACTCCCTCGCTTTCGCCACCACGATTGCCTTCGCCAGCAGCCCCGTGCCTGAGGGAGAGGTCTCCTGGCGAGTCGACTTGCACTACACTCGTGGCATTGTCCTCCGATTAGAGACTTGAAACTTCAGTGCTTTTCACGTTTGATCACCTGGGACGCAGTTATTCAATCAGGAAATTCGTTACGGCTGAATTTTCGAAATTGAAACTCCAGATGAGAAAACCGCGTCCTAAGTGATCAAATATTAAATGCATTTGTTTTAGTATGAAAAAACTGTTCAAAGTGAGCAAACGAGTCGCCGTGCCCGGAAACCCGAACTACTCGCTCACACAAGTGGCGGAGGCGTCTCCTGCAGAAAGGGAAATTCCACTCGCACGACACTCGACTCGACTCCCACTAATTCGCGTCGCCGCGCCGCCCGCCGCGCATTGTCCCTTGCTTTCTGTTGCGCCACGGCCGACGTCGCCTTTCCCCGTGTGTGAGTGTGTGCGTCTGCCTCATTTCGGGCTTTTGTTTACTTTCTCCAGCCAACACACAACTACTTGATTGTCTTCTTCGTAACGTCAGCCACGAAAGATAATAGAAACGACGCGGTTATCTTACTCTCTTTTTATAGGCATGGCTAGTATTCATGTACTAGTCGTTTATTTGGATCGTTTTCAAATGAGCGTTCTTTTATTTGAGCTGTTTGCATTTTTCATAACAGTAAAAGAATTAAGAATCGTGTCTAAAATTGAGTTATTAATACAGTAGATACATTTAACTGTCGTATCTTAATCCTCATTTACTTTTACCTTTTTATAAGAAAATTAAAGAATACACGAATGAACACTAATTTTTTGTGAATGGTATGCGATTCTAACAACTGTCCAAGAAATAATAATGCAATAAATATTCAGAATTTGCCTTGCATATGCAATTGATGGTAAAAGCTTTACTTATGCTTGCAAGTTTTGGGGTTCCCTGATACCGAAAAAGTGTTTTTCTTTCAAAACGTCCGTACGTGGTTTCAGACGGTGCTAAATCATGCGCACGATCTTTTCCAAATGAAGAATCCCCTTTGCATCTGGCTCTAGTTGAAGCTTTGAAATTTTGAAAAACATTCTTTAAATTTTGGGGGTACTTTACATGAAGTCCCCCGGACAGTTTCAAAATTTTCTCAAAAACGGCTCCAATTTTTTTCTATATATTTCTTGTAAGAATATAGTCAAATACAGTTATAAAGGTGGCAGAGGTCCGATTTTCGCGGTTAGCTCTGAATTTTTGAAAATTGCAAAAGTTTGAATTTTTCGGCGTTTTCCAACAACTATAAAATTGAAGACAGATTTTTCTTTCAAATCAAATGTGTTTTCCGAAAATTGTTCTTTCATTAAGGTTATGTAGATTTTTTTAAATTTTAGTCGTTTTCGTGCAATAGTGCGTGCAATATTTTGTAAGTTTAAAAAATAACAAAACACAAAATTTTCTCAAAAATGGCTCCAAATTTTTTCGATAGGTTTTGCTATATTATTTTTTTTAAATCACGTCTGTAATATTTACATTTCAGGAGATTCCTTCACATTAATATATTAATGAGTACATGTCCTTTAAATAATGTCAGATAATGTTTCTCGAAAGCTCAAAGGTTTTCCATTAAAATGAGCTCAAAATTCATTGGTTTTCGAAATAACAAATACATCTTTTTTTAAATAGTCTCACGCCATTAATATGCTCATTTCCATTGAGTTGTATACATGATTGCATTTGTGAGCGGAAGGGCTGTAAATGACTTTAAAATGAAGTTTTTCGAAAACTTAATAGATTCCTGTAAAAAAGAGCTTCGAATTTCGCATTTGCGGTAATGCTTAATCGCCATTTTCTTAAAAACGGCTTCCAATTTTCCAAATTTCGATTTACGACTAGATTTTACACTTCTTTGATATTCTTGAAGTACTATTTCAGTACTAGTATTAGTAAACCGAAGAGATGAGAAAATGTCAAAAAAATGTACTTTGTATGACGATAGATGGCAGCTGGCAAGAGGATAGGGCAAGTTCGTAAAGTCCACACCAGTCCACACCAAGGAAATTAGAAAACAAGAAAGTGTGCCATTCTGTAGCACCACTAGTTTGACTTACCTCTCACGTCATTAATATTTAAATCGGCTGCAATTTGTTCAGATTAATATATTTATGAAACATGTGCTTTAATGTCATACAAAGTTTCTCGAAAACTCAACACTTTTCCGTAAAAATGATCTCAAATTTCCGCATTTTGAGAAACGCTCAAATGTCATTTTCTCAAAAATGGCTCCAAATTTTTTCTTCAATCTCTGCGAACAGATAGTGCTAATTGAACAGTTTAATTATAATTAAATTTAATTTTTTAAATCTCTCTCACATCGTTATTATGCACATTTTCAGCAATTTGTAAACACTATTACATTTGCGAGTTAAAGGGCTCAAACGACTTTAATTGAAGTTTTTCGAAAACTCAACCAAAATGAGCTTAAAATTTCGAATTCTCAGAAACATTTGAACGCCATTTTCATAAAAATGGCTCTAAATTTTTCAATGAGAATTCCTATTTAGGACGAGATTTTAATCTTCTTTAATATATTTAAAGTAATATTTCGGTTATACTTTTAGGAAACCGAAAAACTGATCAAATTTCAATACGGAGGATGGCTCAAATTGCGCATTCTTTCGTTTTTTCGCTCAAATGCCATTTTGTGAAAAAAATAGCTCCATATTTTTTCTTGAAACTCTTCTAAGGGATAGTGATAATTTCACTCTTTAATATGACGTAAAGTTTATATTGGCGTAAACTTTCGTGTTTTCAAAAATTACAAAAATTTAATTTCTTTAAAATATCTCTCACGCCGTTAATATGCACATTTCCATGGATTTGTAAACGTAATCGCACATTATCCACATTTGTAAACGTAATCGTTAATATGCACATTTCCAACGATTTGTAATCTACTTGCGTTTGTGAGTTAGTGTATCAAATAATTTTGAAAAATGAGTTTTCGAAAACTCAAAACTTTTCTGTGAAAAAGTGCTTCAAATATCGCATTACAGTAACGCTTAAACGCCATTCTTAAATACAGCTCCACATTATACAATGAAAATTGCTATTTAAGACGATATTTTACTCTTCTTTAATATTCTTAAAGTAATATTTCGCTTAAACGATTAAAAAACTGAAAAATTGAGAAAATTTCAAAAAAAGTACTTTGAGCGGTGATAGATGGCAGATGGGAAGAGGATGGGCACGTCCGTACTGCCAGTCCACACCAAGGAAAATAGAAAACTTTACTACGATAAACTGTGTCCATTCTAGTCCCTTTAGGTTGGTGTAGAGCGAGCGGTGGCTGCAGCGGGGAGGTTCAAGTGGTCTGCCCTCCTAATAATACACATCCTTCTTTCCTTTCCTTTCCTTTTTTTGTAGTTGTTTGCCACGTTTTCCCCGATTTCAGAATTCAAACTCCCGGCGTATTATGTCCCTTGTTTTCTTTCATTAGTTCAGGAGCTATGATAGGTGTCGTATTATAGTGCAACGCAAATCTATGCTAGCATAAGCTCAATGCTTTGGAGTTGTGAAAATTGTAACTTGGGAGTTGCAAATGGTGCTTGTCTGCGGGCACAGCCCGTGCTCGGTGACTTGGGGACTTGAGAGAGGTTTCCTTGCACAATGTTCAGAACTACTTACTGACGAGTTTTGAATGGGTCAAGGTGGAAGAATGTTTCTTCCACCGTTACCAATTAATACACTATATTTGTACACTATATTCACTGTTTGCTGGCATATTCCCAAAAATTTTGTGCTCCCCCTGCAAAATTGTTTGCGGAGCCGCCACAGGTGTACAGTTTATTACCTGAGAATATGGTATTTTCAAAAGCGATTTGTTTAATGGATTTAGAAAAATATTTTTTATTGTTTATTCTTAATAATATAATTATTCTGAATAATATTATAATATTATTAATAATATAATAATATAAATATTCTTTATCAAAACATGTTGGATTATTAACCCCATTTATTTAGAAATTCTCATAATAAATGTAATTAAGGACAAAAGATATTTTTAACTATGAAATGACGAAAATCTTACGTTAACTATTTTAAAGGTTTACATTTTTGTTCTTCAGAAACCTACAACTTGTTCTTTCTTGTTTCAGGTAAGATGCAGAGTCATGAAATGAAACTCAAATGCAATATTTGCTCATTTGGGTAAGTAAAAATATTAGTTCCTATATTTACGTGTATTTCATCAAAAGTAGCAACGAAACATGTTGATAAAGGGTGCTGATCTTCACTAAACCACCATTAAACTCTTGAAACATTATCAAGGATTTCGTATTTCAGTGCTTTAGATTTTCAAATGATTCAATTCTTCAAATCTGAAAATCCAAACAACATTTTAAATTTTCTTGGAATAACGCGTGAGAGCTCTTATGGAGGTATCAATCTTGTTGCAATCATGGATGTATAAAATTAGCACAACACCCTTTGAAAAATAACACATTTACTTGTAATCTGGATTCAGTTACAATCAAGAATTGCTTGTTCAGAAACACTGCCAGCAAGCTATCAACATTTGCCTTTAAATTCTCGCACCAATAACCAGTGGCGGGATTCAGGGGGGCAACGGGGGGAAACTGCTGCACCCCAATATTAGGGCAAGTTTTTTAAAAACATTTCATTTCGCGGATCTTCAAATTTTTTATCATAAACATTTACTGTTTTCTGTATTTTTAGAAGATATTTAATAATAATAATTATAATAATAATAATTAAGCGAACAATACTTTTATTAATCTGAGCTAATACGATACATTAATAAATCGATGAACTTAAATTCCGTTCAACAAAACGCGCGGGATAATGTTCAACGTTACTGTGAATATCCTGTATTAATATAGCATATTTGAATTATATTGCTTTTAAACGTTACTTAGTTAAAAAAATTAAGTTTCGTGCCTAAAATCACGAGTTATCGCTGGAATTGACGTATATAATGATTATATAAAATTCTTTCCATTACTAACGTTCGTAAATATTCCAAATGCCGAAAAATAGGTGCTTCTCAAGAAACAAGGTTTCGTGGGTCCACGGTGCGATAAAAATCATGTTTTTTTTCATTATTACTTGTAATTACGGACGTGTAGTCGGCAAACTGAAACCTTTATACCTTGTCCATGTAGAAAAACGATTTTCTTTAAAGGATGTAAAAGTCGGGGAAATGGTAAATTTTTTTAAAATTTTTTTTAAACTACAGCTCAGCAATCGAAACTAATTGCGCTACGAAGTGGCACAGACTTCCTCGTACTAGTTAGTTTTCTAATTTCTTTGTTATGGGCGAGCTTTACAGTCCTATTCTCTTGTCAGCTGCCAACTTTCGCCGCCCAAAGTTAATATATTTCAAATTTTTCTCAATTTTTCTTTTTCCTAATGGTAGAACCGAAATATTACTTTAAGAGTATTAAAGAAGAGTAAAATCTTGTTCTATAAGAAATTTTTTGTGGAAAACTTAGGGGCCGTTTTTAAGAAAATGGTGTTTAAGCGTTACTGTAAATACGAAATTTGAAACTTTTTCACAGAATTTTTTTGAGTTTTCGAAAAACTTCATTGGAAGTCATTTGTAGCTCTTCCACTCACAAATGCAATAATGTATACAAATCGCTAGAAATATTCATATCAAAGTCATGAATGATATTGAAAAATTACATTTATGTAAATAATATTGCAAAATAAACTTTACGTCATATTAAACAGTACAATTAGCACTGCCCGTACGAAAAGTTTGAAGAAAAAATTAGGAGCCGTTTTGAGAAAATGATATTTGAGTGTTTCTAAAAGTGGGGAATTTCGAGGTTGTTTTTATAGAAAATATTTGAGTTTTCGAGAAAAATTATCTGACATCATTTAAAGCAAATTTACTCGTAAATGCAATAATGTGAATAAATCGCCGCTAATGCAAATATTAGCGACGTGAAAGACAAGTCAAAAAATTTAATTTTTTAAAATTTTTGAAAATAAAACAATGGAGCAATTATTTCATCTCATACAGTACATGTAGCACTATCCTTAACAAAAGTTTAAAGAAAACATTTGGAGCATTTTTAAGAAAATCTTGTTCTTGTTATATTTCGAAAACTACTTGTTCACGAAAATTCAGTGTTAACAGTGAAAATCGGACCTTTGCCAGCTTTATAATCGTATTTCAATTTATTCTTCAAATTTAAAGAAAAAATTGAAGCCACTTTTGAGAACATTTTGAAAATGTCCTTGGGGCTTCATGTAAAGTACGCCTAAAATTAATGAATATTTTTTCAAAATCGCCGAGCTTCGACAGAGGCCAGTTTGGCACGGGTTTCTTCTATTTGGGAAAAATCCTACTCATGGTTTAGGTGCAAATGTTGTTCACAGACGGAAGGACGTATTGCCGTCAATCGATTTTTCGGTTTCAAGGACCCACAAAACATGGATTCTGATTATACTGGATTTATCTACTGTTTCGTTATCAAGGCTCGGCAGTAAGAGTTTTTCTGCCGAAAATTCCTGTTTTTTTGCGCAGCATTACATAACTTTTTCTCTGCTGCGTAAGCGGTAGCGAGAAAGTAAAAATCTGAAAACAGTCACGATTTGTGTTTTGAGAGAAACATTTGAGATTTTTTCAAGCCTATTCCAGGGTTCTCGGACAGTGAAAATTGTTACATAACCCCCTCCCGAATAAAAGTTCTGAAATCCCGCCTCTGCCACTAACTCATTCTGACAAGTGTTGACTCTAATACTCAAGAAATTTCCTTGTGGGCTGAACGGGCTGTAGTTCAGGGCAGCACGTTTTGAGTGGCAGCAAATTTTCTAAAAATGATAATATTTTGAATTTTAATGCCATGTTCGTTTAAAAAACTGAAATTAACCCATATTCCATCTTTTTCTTTCGTAGACATATACCATTTATGAAAGAGTGAGAAATATGTTTCGTTATTAGTTTTGCTTCAAAAGAAACGACATTACTCACGATGTGCATTTTTTAATATGAAGAAAATATTTATTCACAATCAGTGTAGGGGGAATAAATTAACAATATACATATTTCTCAGTGTTTATTTTTTTAGATAAATTACTTTTTAAACACGAGACTGCAGTTCATTGAAATTCAAAATTTATCTATTGCAATATAAATAAAATCCGTCAATATGTTAAATATAAAAAAATTCAAGAATTATACACAAATATGCGTTAGGTTTAATATTTTTCATATTTCGTTTGAACTGAATGTATAATTATCAAAGATTACATAAAATCAGGTGGCGTCATGAAAAAGAGAAAAGGAGGTTGTACATTCAACTCACCCACGCCAACATTCATTTAGAAGGGCCACTCCGCGATCTGCTCCGAGGAGGAGCCGCTGCCAGCTCCCTGCCCTGTCTAGCCGCTCCGGCTGCGGAGGGAGCGGATTAAGTCGTATTTTATCACAGTGGGTCGCGTCTTGTTCTTTGGGGGGTATTTTCCATTGCTCGAACTGAAAATGTCTCACTGCTCTGGGAAAGGATATTTCGACAGAGAAACAGCGAAATATTTTTGTAACATTTATGGGAATATTTTACTAGTAATACACATTTTTGTGAATTGAAAGTAAGTAAAAAGCAATTTTCATTGCAGCATGGAAAGAAAATTTTCTGTTTGGAGATTGCGCCAGATATGCCAGATTTTTAGTTTCAAAAGAGTGCTCAAGCACATTAAAAAATTTAATTGCTACGACATTACAGTTTACCATGGTGCTGATTATGAAGTATTCTAAAGATTACCGAAAAATGTTACTAAAAAAACTAATAACGTAAATACTGACAATAAATGAGATTAAAATTTAAAAAAATCAAGCTAATTGCAAATAAATTATTTTTCTTCTTGCATTTCACATTGTGATCTGTAATGATACTTTTTTTTCGAGATTTACAAATTTTCAGAAGAAAAAATACCGCTCACATTTGTTCGTTGATCCAAACGTACGTAACATTAGAGAAGCATTCCGATGCGTTTTCGGAAAACGTTTTTGAGTGACTTTCTCATAAAATGTAATAAATGTTTCTTTTCAATTCAATGTTCAATGTTTCGTGAATGTTTAACACTAAGCTAAATTTGAAAAGAATGAGGGGTTCTTCTTTCCCAAAGGGACAGTTACAACAAATAAAATTATCCTCTTTTACTGAACGTTAATTTTCTTGGTTCTTCTTCTGAGCATATTTTCTTTATCGTAAGGAAGGTTTCTTCTACACACAACAAAAAACGAGCACGCTGCTGGGCTTCATCTGACACGTGATGTGCTTCCAAGTGCAGCTCAAAACGTTCTAGGTAAATTGTCCAGTCTTCCTGATTTTTACTATACGATGGAACTACCGGAATCTGCTTGACTTGTTTCTGTATCTCAAACTGCTTCATTAACATTCTAATTGTTTCTTGATGTGCTTGCAACATCGCTATCACCTGCGCCATTTGCTCTGCCATTGTTCTTGTTGAAAAGCGAAACTACGATCACCACTTTGATTTCACTGTCCTTCGCACGTCTTGTTCTTGACTCACCGTCGCCAATGTTGTATTTGCAGGATCCACTGGTAGATGTGCACACAATGTTTCTTTAGTTGCTTTAATTTTACACCAACAAATACAATAAAAGTTAACGATGAACAAATAAACAAATGTGAAATGAGGTAGGACGTTCATGCCGTACGTTGTCTGTTGATAACGGTGGCGCCGACCGCGCAGGTCGACGACCTAAGGAGGGTCAGGTACTATCGCCCGGTGCGGCGATAACTTGCCACCGGCTGGCTGAGGGACAGGCCACGAAGGTCTCGGCGGCGCCCACTCGGGAGACGGTTCTGCCGCGCCCTGTGGCTCGTCGCGAGCAGCATGTAGGTCGTGTCCAATCGAGCAGAGAGCGCGCTGCCGGGCTCGGGTTTTTAACCCCCTCCGCCAGCGGAGCGGCGGAGCAAAACCCCAAGTCCGCTTCTGGTTGGGGGTGTACCACACATTTCTTCTTAAGTACCTTGGGAAATTGAAGCACAGGAACATACGGTCGTAATCCCCTCTGCAATTTGTTACATAGCACGTGTAAACCATTCCAAAATATTCAATGAACCGTTGCACTAAATGCGAATAAAACAATCTTCGACACATATGAAGCAACAGTTGATGCACATTGTCGAAGCGAGAGCGAATCTTGATGTAGTGATGAAGCAAAAACAGAAATAAACCCCGTCGGTCGGCGCGATTCACAGTGTAAACCAGAAAACACACCTATAAAGGTGAAGAAATCTAAACCTTCTAAGTGACGTCACACACAAAGATGGCCTCCAGCGCCACGGCCTCTTTGGCCACTTTGAGCAGCATCGGTAAATATAATATGAAAACATATTAGACGACAGGAAGAAAGAAGAAACATCGTGGCGCGGTTGCTCTCGAGAAAATCAACAGCGCGCGAAGAAATTACAGTAAGATACCAAGCATTAGTATCCAGTTTCAGATCTGACCAAAGAAAAAACCAAGAGACTAAGACAATTTAAATAGTTTTTCTTTGGCAGAAAAAGTAAAATAAATTCATTCATTTTACATAAATTAATTGAATATATATGTTCGTTTTTATGAATTATTAAGTAGAATATTGCGTGCAATCCCAATACAATTGACAGGTTTAAATCTCCAGGAATTTGCCGCTTTGTACGAACGGCCTGTCAACATGCAGCAACGTAAGGGTAAACAAAATACGAAATCAGGAAAGTAGAATTCACCAAGAGTACATTAACATCTTTAGTACATTAACATGGTCGGACATGAGCTAAGCTAGGCAAGTATAAAGAAATTAAATTAATGATAGATTAAAAAACTCACATGTAAGGATATTTATCTTATTGTTTTACTACTTTTGTTGAATTTTCGGTATTCCTTTGTTTGTTCTCCCGAGTATGAAACTATCCGCGTCAAAAGTGTGTTATTATTAACAAATTTCTCTAAAGCAGAAGTATCAGTGCATATTTTTGTAATTTGAAGAGTTTTCTAAACCTATACCTTCTTAAGAGTCTCTAATGTTTGCATTAGTTGCTAACGGACGTTAAGATAACGACCACTGGGGGGAGGCTTGTTACAAAATGGCGAGCGCAATTGCTGAGACCCGCGTTAGATCACTGGTCAATCCATGTGGATTTGTGATGTCCAAAGCGAGATCTCGCGTTCCATTTCGTAGGCTACATACGGAAGCAGGAAGAAATAAAACATGGCATTTGCACGCAGTCTTACATTTCTCACACCCCCTCCGATTACCGTAATGGTAAACTGGGAAATGTACCAAGATAACTCGTCGATGAAGAGGTAAATTGTTGAGAACATAATATTGAGCAAAGATTCTGTTGTTTGTTTTTTTCTGTGGGAAGTCATAAATAGAGTTCAGTATAATAAATCTTTAAAACATTTAGAATGAAGATCCCTTTTTGCACGCATGGATTAAAAAAATGTCGCAATTGGCCAAACAGTGTAATCAGTAATTGAGTTTTGGTTAGTTTAGGTTTTGTATTTATTGAATTAGTGTATTAAAAAATTTGTGCAATTCAATAAAGCGTATCACAGGTTATCTTACCAGTGCCTCTCTGCGACAATGTTTATTGAGCCGCTTTCTAAAATTTCACCAGATTTTTAATTCCTCGTTAAGTGATTAAATCGTATAGAGTGCACTGGCAATGCACTGAATATTTTTCGTCCATGTAAAGTTTCCTCCCCACCTATTTTAAAAAAGATTAAGTGAAAATGAAGAAATGGCAAAATTTACAGCTCATAATCAAGCTACTAGTACATAATCAGCTCATAATCATTTGCTACTAGTACAATCAAATTCAGTATGTTTTCACTTGGCCAATACCTTCAACGCAGCCAATGAGTTGCGCCTGTGGGCCTTACCTTGGCTCCCTGCTGAAGGAGTGGGCTAATTGATGCGCTTTGCCCCCTCCTCCCGTTCGGTGCATGGAGTGCAGTGGGGCACCTACGCATGACGCTTCCGTCCCCTCAGAAGCTAATGGCAAATATTTACTGGTTTTCTAGGGTAATAATTCATTAAATTGAATCGAATCGAATACTTAATAAATAATTGTATAAATCAACACACGAAGGAAAAGTTTTAATACACCATAAATGGAAAAATTCTTTATAATAAAATATCAAGCCGGCTGTACACAACGCCCAGAGCACACCTTCTCCTGGACAAATCCTTGTGGTGCCACTCAGTGTGCCCTTGGCGATCGTGAGATCAAACTTATTTTTGCACCTGTTTAAGAAAACGAGAGTTGGGACGAATGGTATTCCAATGTGATTCCGAATCCTAAAAGATTCAGAAATTTTGCGAATACACTAAGATTTTCCTTATTCTAATATTTATATTGCTCTCGTATAATACTTTCGCTACAGTGTATGAAATGAAATCTGATAAAACGGAATAATTGTGATGGAACCGTCGAATTCTGGAAAAGGTTCTCTGCTGTAACATTCGACTCTTACTATACCACACTTTTGGAATTATTAAATGTAAAAAATGATAGCATGAATTAACGTTACTTTGCAATAAGTCGCCTTACGCATGTAATATGTTTTTTAAAAGCTTACAGTTGTCCAGGGAGAAAAAAATACAAGTACTAGACTTCAACCATTAATTACGATTAAAATGTCGAAAAAGTCAATTTGGCCCCATAAAGTATTTCAACATCGTTAATCATACAAACCACTGAGTTATTTTTTAAAATTTGTGTACCTTCTTAAAGCGCCCTGACATAAACTGTACAAATATTAGCTTTGCTTACGCGTCCGCTGGGCCTCTAACAAGCAGAGCCTGTGAGGCCGGAAGTGCAACGATGGCGGTGAGCTCAGCTTCTTCAGAAGCCTCTCTGCCACGGCAATCACGCGATGTCGAAGGGGCGCCCGCTAAGGGATAGGCTATGCGAGTGGTTTTGATGCGTCATTGTGTGGGTCGCAAAATAGTTGAAGATTGGGTGATGTCATTAAGTTGATACATAGTACCTATATGTTGTCCTTGGCCAACAATTTTCAAAGGCAATTGAATCATTCACAGCTTATACCTTATTTCGTATTGTGAAAAGCCATAAGATACCCCTACATACACTCACACGTTAATATGAACATTTAATATGGCGTTTATTGTAATTTATTTGTACAAAGAGCAAAATAGAGGAGATGTACGAGTTGCTATGGTAGCGGATGTAAATAAATAACACTCGCGGAGAAGGTGAATGTATACCGTTCGGATATCATAGTCTGCATAGAGGGAAAGGCAAAGCCCCTTGTAGATAAAAGAAAATTCGAATATAGAAGGCGTAGTCGTGACCGGAGGTTAGGAAATCTATCCTTTGTTGCTGGCAGTCGTGTTGAACGCATCGTGTATATGTACGTTCTAGTCTTTGCATGAAATGGAGGACACATTTTCAGATATTGGCGTGATGAGGTAGCAAGGAAATGATGTCAAATTTAGGAGGGGAACAGTAATGTTGTTGCTATTTTTGATATGTGAGAATAATATGAAATATTAGAATAACAACAATATATAAAATCAACATTCCAATAGTAGGCAACGTATGTAATTAATCAGAAAATATTTAGATTAGGACGAAGCTTATTATAAGGGTTGAATGGTTTATTTATAAATGTTAGACAGTATCATACATTATTGCTATTTAGTAATATTCGCCAGATAAGAACGTTTAAATAATAACGACTAAGTTAGTAATAGCACGCGACGTACGAAGATGAAGACATCGCGGAACTCTGGACATTTTCTACGACCAGTTTTACCTGAGACAATCTCAATTGCGCGCGAAGATGATACGTCTGCAATAAAAGACAACTTAATTGAATTTTGCACAAACCTGGTTAATATCGGATTTAAATATTTATCCAAAATGAGCTCATAATTTCATATGTTATTATTCGAATAATTGAATAAATATAGTAGTTTGCAATCAATCTAACATTAATTCTTTCAGTAGATAAAATTTTCAGAAGTCGCTGATCCATATGAACAGCCCGTCTGCATACGACAAAGTAAGTATTAGTTGATCGTATGTCAACCCCATGTGTCGGAATGTCGAACAATAAATATTATTAATGCTATCCGGAAATACGATAATATTGATATAAAAGGAGATTGCTATATTATTAAATAGATACATGATCAACGCAGGCAACAGTAGCAGAAAAAAGGACGTAGATGCTTTTACGTAAGAATAATTGTATAAATATTATTAATTATAACATTCATATGGCGCATACGAATTAATTATATTAAAAATATCAATAAATAAAGGAACCACATTCAACTGTCTTTACCCAGCATGTGGACAGATTCTATATTATTTAGGCTATCCGGGATGAGCCGCGCCTCTGTAGTTGTGGCAGACGTTTCGGCCAACATGTTACTTATCTCAACCTAGAGAGACGTGGCTCATCTAGGATAGAATAGATAATACTAATTCCGGCTGCGAAAGCCTATATAATCGTAGGTTATGTAAATATTTATGAGAGAATTTAGGATCGTTTCGATATTAAATTTTTGTTACAAATAATGCTTCTTTTAACAATATTCACAATGTTTCTGGATGAAATGTCTTCCAATGATCAGGTTGCTTTGGGTAAATTTTGAAAAACAAATTGTAAAATATTGAATCAATTTTTTAGAATTTTTGTATCTGTGGTCTCTTTTTGTGGCAGTAATATGATGTCATTAAGTGTTTGTGATGTTCACTTGGGCCTCAAATAATAAAACTTCCGCAACGTAGCGTTCTTAAAAAATTAATTTTAGTTTTCAATATTCTGCTCTTATCGTGGTGTAACGTTACAATTCTATCTTTATGAAGTCGTAATGAAATAATACCGAAATTTAGTGAGGCGATTTTACCTGACACGAGTGTCGGAGCCGGAGACATACTGAAATTATGAAGCTTTAACCTTGTTTCAAGGTTAAAATGGTTCAGAGCTCTGTGCGTAGTACGCTTATGATGCTTCTAGACAAGTGTGTGTTTGGAATGAGCCACTTCTACTGTCAATAACTGTCAAGAAAACGCATTGCCTGCTTAAATATTTAAAATTACTTTTGTTCGTTATAAGTCCCTAAGACAGTTCATTGTCACAGTCCTAATTTTTAAAAAAATCCATGATTCTCTCTACAATTACTCTTCAGAAAGAACTCCGAGAAAAGAAAAAAATACGTATTTGAAATTAAAATTTCATTAAATTTGAACGGATTTGCTTTTCAGTATAATGTAATAATTTGAGAATCTTAAATAGAATAAATAATTATAATGCAAAATAAGGATAATAATCGTAAGTCAATCAATAATTAATGTTTTTTGTCATGTAAATTTCGTTTTTACATCGAATTTGTGTATCAGTTTAACCTGATAATGTTCGAAGTTTCTAACGTGCAAAGAATCAAAGCAAGAGTCAAAGGAGTGTCCTCTGAGCCAAGTTAGACTTGCTAAGCCTTGTGAGGCTCCGTCCTTCAGACGACGCTCTTGAGACGACTAACGCACCCAGTCGATCGCGAAGGACGGTCTCCAGAGCGAATGTTCCTGAAAGACTTCTTATCTTGGTTGGTTGATTGTTAGTGATTTCGAGCACATCAACATACGTAGGTCATTAGTCCCGTAAGTGTACTTCATTTTTTTTCAACGGGAGGTGGGGGTGATCTTTCCCCGCTGCATGGCGAGATCCGACGCCGACCTACCATCGGCTAGCGGGGTTTTCCTCAACCAGGTATCTCCCACCAACGGGGCACCGCTCCAGCTGGGACAAGCTCTAAGTACTCGACCGGTCTCCCGGCATGTGTGGTAGTATAGTGCATGTTAGTGTAAGTGTGAGTGTAAGGGGTGAGGATAGAATAAGGAAAGGAAGGAAAGATCGCGCGCGGTCCGTGGCCCGTTTGTTAGGGTACTGCTCCGGCATTCGCCAGGTGGTGATCGGAGAAACAATGCAAAACTACCGATTAGAGCAGCCGGCCTATAGGGTTCTCCTCTAGAGAGCGACTGAAGTCGACCTAGCTGACAAGCTAGTGTCGAAAATCTTGCCACTATCAGGACCAAAACCTAGGACCTCCCGGTCAGACACTGCAGTGACATCAGTTGATGCACTTCTGCCGGTACTTCTTATCTTCGCGGGCGTCATCGAAGGGAGGCGGATCTCTCCGGTTTCCAGTCCAGAGAGAGACTGCCCATTCGGAACCAGAGCATGCTGTTGCGTTTCCTTATTCCAGTGTGCAATTCACGTTCCTGCAAACAATGTGAGGAAACAATTTAGTCTTTGAGCCTTGGTAAAATACTTTTGAATTCTAAAAATTGGACTTAAACAAATACAATTTAATTACAGTACACCATATTGGCGGATTTTTTCCATTTCTTTTTTCGACCAACTTTGGGTCCCGTATTACAGAAATTAAGCTCAGACTGTATTTCAGAGGGACCTAACTGCCTAATTTCGAAAGGGCGCGAGGAAATACTCGAACCCATGACTCCAAGAATTGAGGTAGACACATTACCAATACTAGTGACCTGGATACAGGAGTCCATTGAAAACGGACCTGATTGTTTTATCTTGTTGATCTTCGAAAAATGTTTCTTGCCGAAATAAGTGATACATACCCATGGTATGTACCTTGAACCACCACACATTAGATCCTGACACTATTGCGAGATCCGACGTGGGCTGCCACCCGAAAGACAAGGGACAAACAATTAAGTCCAAGGTGGGATTGGAACCCGCGTCTCTTCGTTCCGAGCTGGTAGGCCTGGCATTGAGTGGAAGCCCTGCGGGCGGCGGCCACGCCAGGCGTTGGTCATGGACGCGCCCTCGAGCCGCGGCGAGGCCCAGCCCAGGGAGCGCGATCGATGCGCGGCGCGGACTGGCACTGCCGCACGGCCTCGCCCCCTCCGCCCCTCCGCCCCCCGCCTCGCGTGCGTCGCCGCCGCCGGCCTCCGCCCTGCCACGGCCGCACATTCACCCATTGGGTCCGGCCACTAGCCTGCTCCTTAGGCGACTTCAGCTAACTCGCTTACTAGTTCCGTTAGTGTACTCAATATTTCACCCCGGGAAGTGTCGGTGACTCCTTCCTCGCTGGATGGTGAAATCCGGCGCAGAATTACACTCAGCTAGCGGGGTTTTCCCTCAACCGGGTATCTCCCACCAGCGGGGCGCCGCCCCAGCCGCATCAAACTCTGAGCCCCCGACCGGTCTCTCGGAATATGTGGTAGTGTAGTGCATGTTAGTGTGTTTGCGTAAGATAAGAGGATAGAACAAGGAAGAGGAAGGAAAGATCGCGTGCCGTCCGTGGCCCGTTTGTTAGGGTACCGCCCATGCAATCGCCAACTGTTGAGTGGAGAAACGACGGAAAACTAACGATCAGAGCAGCTGATCGCTACAATTCTCGTCCAGACATGACGTGACATGACAATTCTCGTCCAGACGGCGACTGAATTCGGCCTAGCTATAGACGATTTTCATAGTTGAAAATCCGCCACCGTCGGGGCGCGAATCCCAGTCGGAGACTGCAGAGAATTGAGACTGCAGGAAACGCTGGCTCTGAGCTAAACCCCTGTCAAGTGACACCACGAGCGACCCCGCCCTCTCCGTCCCACTCCCCACCTCGCGCCTAACGCCTGCCGCCATCAAGGGTTAAATAAGGCAGGGTTCACGAATATCAATATCATTCGAAATTTATCTTGTTTTCTGAACTACTTTGTGGAGTGGCACCGAAAGCCTCCGTTATGGGAAAGGTAGCTGGGTTTGGTCGATGTTCCGTAAAGTCTTGGAAGTTGGGAAGCTTTTATTCTGATTGTCGACCATTTCGCTTTCCAGCGCATGCATTTCAAAATATGGTTAAGGTATTTTATTCGAAGGTCGTGGCAACTTAATAGCGTGGACAGGTTCGTACCCTAAACCGTAATTGGAAAGGCAAAATAGCTTGATACCCACAGAGTAATTCTTCCACTCTTATTTATTGGGCAAGTACTCAACCCGGAGTAAGAATTTGTTCAATAGGAAATAATGTCTTTTTTAGTTGCTATTTCTTTCGTAGATACAACCAGAATATTGGGTAAATAATTGAATTTTAATAATTTATTTTCTGAAAAAAAACAAAAAAAAAAAAACAACAACATAGTTTATGTTTGGTTAAACTTTGCCAGAAACTTGTGTGAATTCTCTGAGACATCTTCCATAACCTCGGTATCGGCAGATGCGACAGCGAAGCAAATTCGATATGGAAATATTGGGAAACTATTTCTGGACGTCCTCGGTTATAGACCCACCGTGCCGCCACAAACATTCTGCCTTGACGCTGGCATCAAATTGATCTTGGGAATGTGTCAAAAGTTCGTATATCGTATCTTTTGACACAGAACGTAAATCCGCAACAGCAGACGTGAAATAATTTCCAACCACGAATGTTACTGATTATCATATTACTGCAAAGATGGGTAAGTTAGGATTTTCGTTATGAACATATTTTTGTGTATCCCACTGTGCACAAAATATTGAAGTAAATGAATATTAGGCGTTTGTTTTCGTTCTCATAGTAGTTGTATTGAGATTTCGAAAAAAAAAAGTGATTTCTTTTACCTTCCTAATTATTATCCTTAACCCTTCAGTTCAAGAAATAAGATCCACTAAAACTTATAAATTGCATGTCTTCATAAGAAAGAACGGTGATCTGTGTGGTAGTGAAATTTTTAAAATTCCCCTAAGCTAAATGTCCAATAGCTAAATAAATAATTTAAAATGTAAAGAGGGTAACAAACAAGTACAACTTGTTTCCGTGTATACTTTGCTCTCCCTCTCCCCCCCCCCCGCTCTGGCCCAGACTCCACTTGTCAGTCAACAGTCACTCTTCTCCCCACAAATAACCGTTAATAATAAACACATACATAACAATAGAACTACATTAACAAGAAATGTTACCTCAGCGATGAGATAGAGGAGAGTAAAAATGTCGTAAGAAAATCCTTCAATCTCGCTGTGTGAATCATCTGATCTGCGTTGTCGCACCTTCACACGTGGCAAGGCGATGCCGCGCGTCCTATCCTGTGCAGCGGCATAACGACGCTCGCCCGCGCTCCACGCACCAGGAAGGATTCGCGCCAATCAGGCCACACATCAACGCGGCCAGAACGTTGATTTACGGACGTAGTTCTACGAGTAGCCCGCGTACCCGTTCATGGCGTCGTTGAATTCTGAGCGCCTTGAACACATCCTGTGATTACAACAGTACCAAAAATAATAACAATGATATTATCAACAAAATTTTACACAAAATTACATTTATTACAAAAATTTTATAGAAGATTTTAGGTATCTCAAATCTAAAAAAGCGAAACGGACGTGTTACTGAATATTTAGGTATATTGTAAGGTTTGAATGAAATAACAGAATTATGTGAAATTCAGAAAGACGAATGTCAATACCGGAATAGATTTTGGCTACACTTTTGGGTACAATTTTACTAACGTGTGTGTAATTAATTTAACGCCGATGCATATACATATCGTCCAATTAGTCTAACATCTGTAAAAGGTAAACAAATGTCAAAAATCATTCCAGAATATATGAGAGTGGTTTGGAAAAACAACGAAAACGCGGTTGAACGCGGGGCAACGGGTTCAGACCACGTTACTTATGTGAATGTCAACTTCCAGCAGTTTGCCAAGATATGTCCGACTGTTTAGGCGCAGGGGAAACAACGGACGCGGTAGTCAGAGGTTTCACAAAACTATTTGACTTAGTGCCTTGCGAGCAATTACTTCATTGACTTCGAAATGCAGGTCCCTCGCGGTCCCTCCCCAAGACTTAAGATGGACGATTATCTTGCTGATGAAATTGAAGAAACGTCAGGCGTTGTGCAAGGAAGCGCACTAGGCCCTCTTCTATTTCTAGCGCACGTAAATGATGTTTCCGATTCTGTTAATTCAACGATCAGGCTCTTCGCTGAAGACTGCATACTATACCGACGAATGCAAGAGACTCGAGATCAGCAGATTTTGCAAAAGGATCTCGATAAAATTATGAAATGAGAATTGATGCTAAGAAATGCAAAGCTGTAACCTTCAGTAGGAAAGTGAGAAAGTGGCACCAAAATTCGCACTTGCAGATTAACCGGCGACTGAGGTCAGAAGCTTCAAGTATTTGGGGGTTGCTATTCGGAGCGATCTGAACTGGTCCGACCACATCCTTCACGTGGCGCGCAAAGGGCCATTTTGCAATGCAGACATTGAAGAAAAGAAACGCGAACACAAAGCTTAGCGCATACTTCCCTTCTATGTCCTGTAATGGAATACAGCTCCGCATGTTGGAACTCGTATTGATGGGTGGATAAGCTTGTTTAACCGTATGCAAAAGAGAGCGATACAACTTGGAGAAAAATCATGATCAAACTCAGATTGGGAACTCCTAGGTAAACGTCAAAAGAGAGCTAGGCTAGTAAATATTTTCAAGGCGTACACTGGATGCAAAGCGTTAAATTACTTCGAACTAGAAGAGGGCTCCCTAAATATTTCGGAAGAGGGTATCCATACAAAATTAAATACAGGAATCAATCTATCTGCTGCAGTACTAGCGACTTTTCCCTCTAGTGTGCGTTGTTTCCGGAATCGTGTAGGGAATTGCGCGTGATGCCTATATTTGTGTGTTTTGAATGTTTTCTTAGTTACTAATTAGTAGTTGTATATTCCCAATAACTTGTCTTCTAAATTGTATTTGTCTTTGTATGTAAAAACACTGCTCTTTGTTTGTCTTTGTATGTAAGAACTCCGCCACCGAGCGAAAGCTCACTAGTAGGAAATAAATATTATTATTATTATTATTATTATTATTATTATTATTATTATTATTATTATTATTATTATTATTATTATTATTATATACTGCAACGCACAATACGTGCACAAGAAAAACGATTTTAACGTCTAAAAAATTGTAATTTTGCAGAAAAACGATTTTATGTCTCCGAGTCCGTTTATTTATGATGGAAAAACAAAAGTACAGTCGACTCTGGTAATAGTTAACTCGGATATACTTAATTCTCGTTTATTGTCATTTGCCCCGTTTCACTTACATTACAAATAAGCATAAGAAGATTCGGTTATAGTGAACCTGAACCTCGGCTATAGTGAACGTAGGATATATAATGTTCTGGAAATTAATTTTCTTCTGGACAAAAATATATTGCCTCAGTGCCACAAATTCCAACACTAGGAAGCTAGAAAAAATATGTTTGGCGAAGGATCATCATCGAAGAAGTGTCCCCTGAGGTAAAGGTAGCGGACGCGGAATGGGCGACCTTTCTGATAACCGTATGCCACTCATTTTCACTGCGGAAACGTGTCCTACGTGGGCAACAACTGCCGGCGGCGACGCGCGATTGCTTGCTTCAGTTTCAAGCTTAGTGTCACTTGATATTCCGCGGGGCAAAGCGCGTTGAGTCTACGTAGGCGACAGGAAACACGCGAGAGTTGCAGCCTGGCGAAACCCGCAGTGCCGTGCAGAAAAGCGATCAGTTTCATTAGCCGCTTGCGCCATTCCGCTGCCGAAAGCATCTAGTATGTTATTTGGCGAGTAAAAAGGCCTTTCGAGTGGGATAGTGCAAGAGACATTGAAAGGTACCAAGACTGCATTACGATACTTCGGCACAGAGGACAATGCAAAATCAAGTATGGAGAGAACACGAAGTCTGGACGCAGAACGATCTGGAGAAATTACTAATGAAAAATGTACCGAGCAAACAATTGAAACTAATTTATTTTTAAGGACAAATAAAGATATTGAAATTTTCAGATCGTGCTGTTCACGTATTTTGCTGCATCTCTATATTAATATAATCAATCGTTATGGAGAAACTCTATTTAATTTTGACATCATCAGATATAGTGAACCTCGATTGTAGTGAACCAAAAATGTTAGTCCCCAGAAGTTCACTATAACCGGAGTCGACTGTATTATACCCCGTACAGTTTGATTTGTTAGCTACAATTTGTATGTGTACCAGTAAAAATATACTATTTTCTAAATATCTTTCTTCATTTATCTTACATACGTTGATTTTTGAGATGCGCCACTTTCCTAGAGCTCCGACGACGTGAAGTGGAATAAGTCCAGATATACTAAGAGTTCGCAGATGCCGGACCGGAGCGCGTTTATGGACTCCGTGCCCGCCAAATTTTGGTCATTCGTTCCATAAGCACGTGAAATGCCGGGAGGAGGCGGCGGACCTCCCCTGCTGAGATGGGTGTCGGCGTGCGCGACGTGCGCTGCACGAAGGCCAGGTACCTCTCCCAGCGGGACACCGTCCTACCAGACATTTAGCCTAGCAAGAGAAGGGAGGAGAAGGATGAGAAAGAAAAGGTCAAACACGTACCATGATCCATCTATTAGATTACTGTTCTGGCATTCGCCTGACGCTGCAATGGTAAAAATCCATGCAATTAAGTTTCTAGTGTAACCAATCCGCCACCCCGTCGCGTTGGGATGCAAATCTTCCGGCCAACGACGCCGCAGATGCAACGGTATTGCCGTCGAGCTCTCGCCAGCAGTTGCGAAGCGAACCGAGGCGGAGGCGGAGGGGGCGCCGCGCGGTAGCGGCACGCACTGCGCCGCAGCGAGTGACGTCGGGCGCGGAGCGCGTGCGCGGCGCGGCGCGGTGGGGGAAGCCCCGTTCCGCCACGTGCCGCTTTGTTGTGACGCCGCCCTCGCCCTCTAGGGAGCACGACGACGGCGCTCGAAACTAAACTCAACATAGCGTTTGAAACGCTGATACCCATAACTAAACTTTTTCAACAAATCTGTGGTGCTACAGCAGCGCATACTTTTCGCATAATTTGTAACTGCTCCGCTATATTATACAACATAAACCCTCAACAGTGTTTTCAACCACCAAAAATTATTTACCGCACCGAGGGTCGAACTCAGATCGTCCGAGTTACCTCGCCGTACTATGCCACCGAATGAAGTAAGTTTCGAACTCGGCCCGAGACTTAAAATGTAATTGTCTCAACCCAATATTTCAAACACATTCGCATTATCTGCAATTCTCGAAAATGCGGAGAGTCCGCCAAAAATAGAACTAGCACCATATTTTTTTACCGTCCGTAGTTACATACGGGAAGAAAATTTATTGAAAAGATTTGGTGGGATTTTTTTAAGGAATAACTTTTTCAGAAATTGCATACATTTCAGACACAAATTACTTAAAATATTATTATTATTATTATTATTATTATTATTATTATTATTATTATTATTATTATTATTATTATTATTATTATTTAAGTTGTACATGGCCTTTTTAAAGAGCTGATTGTAAACAACAGACTTCAAGGAAAAGATCGCTATCTTCAATTCTATAGCTTCGAAATGTTAACTTTTTCCAATTTTCGAAAATACGTAGAGTTCGTCCAAAATGGGTCCAACACCATTTTTTTTTTGCCGTCTTTTACCTTTATATTTCGAGCAAATTACACGAAAACGATTCATATTTTTAAAAAATTGAACATGACCTTGTTTCAAGATCTGCCCCTTATCTGCCTAGTGTGCCCTTATGGACACGCTATACGAAACTATAGATAGTTTACACTTTCATCTTAAAATGTTGCAGAAACTTAATTAAAACTTCATATTGTTTTCCATAACATCCTAATAGGTGTAACCATGTGCATTTCAAAATTTAGAGGAAACAAATTAAGTATTTTTTTTTTAATTTACAATCGTGTAATGAAAGTTTTTTAACAAATAATTCAGGCAGATAAGGGTTGAAGCATAGATTTCATTAAAGAAAAATCTATATCTTCAACATTATAGTTGCAGCAAGACGTCCTAAAATAATTGTACTTCAGCAATTTTAGAAAAATCAGGATTTCAAGGAACATGAGACATGCGACATGAGAAATGAGACATTGTTGACGCTCTCCGAGGACAAATTTTAATAAAAAATTTGAAGCCACTTTTTAGAAAAGCTATTGTGAACCATTGAGAATTTATGGGGGTGACCTATAGCATATTAAAGAAATCTCCTTAGGAAGTGTCTACTGCCAGGTCAGTCAGGTGGCTCCAGAAAGTGATTATGAATATAATTGCTGATATGTGGTTTTCAGAACGGTAACTTGGAAAGTTGGAAGAGTGAAATCCGTCTATTCTGCTAACATTTATCAAAAATGTACATATTCTAATGTACGTGTTGTACGTATTAACATCATAAGCGACTAATTATCTTAATTTTCTCTAATTGTGAAAACAAAAATAAAAGAATTTGAATAATTTTAATTTTTGCAATATCATCAGATATTTTATTCACATTTGTATGACAAGGAATACACTATCTAAAAATTGTTGTAATTAATTTAAAAAGTAATATACTTTAATCAATATAATAAAGCAAAAACTCCAATTGAATTTTCGTCATTGTTAGGTGGGGCAAAAGATTTTCTGCAAATGACAATTTAAAGAGAAATTTTCGGCACGGTGTTAATTGGCTTGCGATTGATTTTTAAAAGTCCCGGCGTATGAGCAAGATTTGAGAAGTGGTAATTTAAACCTAAATTCAGCTTTTGGGAAAATGTGTTGTTTTTTCATGCGGAGTTTGAGAAGCAGTTGAGGCAGTGACATCATCTCTCCAGTGGCGCAAAGAGAAAGAGGGGGGGGGAGGATCGATATAGGGATCGATCAGCGCCCGCGTTGAAGGTCGAGGGCGCACGTGGACGGCCTTCGGCGAAACCTCGCGGCAACAAACGAGCCCGCGGGGGAGAAGTCCGTGGAATGCACGGCCCGCGCCAAATGGAGCAGAGGAAAGCCTACAAGCAAGTTACTTCACTTGACGATCTGAAAACATGTGTGCCAAATTAACCTCTCGGGAATTGAAAGTGGATGTTTTCGCTGATATAAAAAAATACATAGGGCAAAAGCAACAGTAGTGCCCATCGTTAACATCATTTTCGTAGTTTTCTTAAAACGTTTGAGCTACAGAATTAAATTCGTCAAGTGAAAGAAAGTCAGTGGTTGATTAGCATATTTTTCTCAACAGATTCTCCCATAAATATGGCCAATTTTCAATTTCTTCTAGTTTTTATTAATTCATTCCCAAACCCCTATTTTTATCAAGTATTGGTCACTTGAAAATTGCAAAATGTTGGTATGACCAGCTACTCAACTTAGTAATGACCTCAGAGGGGTATTCGATCCTTCGGAGCGTATTTGAGGCACTTAAAAACCAAAGAGATACCAGTTCAAGTTACATTTTTGCAGTGTCAAAGGAAGTTATTTTGCCGAAGGACCCCGATGAAGGACGTCTGCCATTGCACTTCGCCTTATTATTTTGATGAAGTGACTATGCCTCGGGATGAGAATATCGACTTCTTGTCTGGAATAGCTTGATGGGATCTATTCAATGTCGTTGGCGTTGTTTTCACGAAAATTAATATCTAAAATGCGTTTGCTTCACTCATGAGAATTAGTCATTATTTTCGCTTCCAGACTTGATCTACGACAGTTTTACTCCATCATACTCTCTTATTTCCCTTTTGTTTCTTCTTCATCACGTCTTTCGCGCTATGTTTATTCATTTAATATTTTTCTTTCCACTTATCTTATTAAATTTGCTGACCCATTTCACAAAGTAAGGACTGAAGACGGCGAACTTCAAAATAAAAACAAGTCGATGCAATTTTCAGCTTCTATTTTCTGTTCAATTAAGCACAAATTAAAAAGGATGTAAAGGAACAAGTTCGTTGATTTCCATTACTTTATTTGTACAGTATCCAGGAACGAAAAAAGAGTAAATATGAAACCTGAAATAATTTCAACATAGTATAAGCAAATTCTGAAATGGCAAATAATTTTAAGGATATGGGAAATAAGTAGTTTATATTCTTTGTTCATTAAAATGTTCCCAAACTCAAAATAATAAATGTTACCGAATTTTAAAAAATACAATTAAGTTATATTTTTACCGTATAAAATAAACCTACGTTCACGTATTTGATAATAGTATATTAACACTATGGGGTATTAGTGTTCAATGCTACGGGCTTCTTCGCGTGAGTTATCTCAAAGTGATAATTTCATTACTAAATATTCGAACACTTTTCCTAAGGTTGATTTCAACCGATTCGGAAACAATCGTTTCCCAGGCTATGTAGAAGAGCACAAATTCAACTACCCGTAAATGAAAAGTAATAAAAAGATTTTCTGTTCCCGCCAAAAGGGCGTTCCTCACCTGCATAATGTAATGCGGGCCGGGAGATGCGTGGAATCGGTCATCTCTGATCACCGTGCGCTCCTTGCGAGACGTGGATTCTCATCATTCGCTTTCCCCGGAATGACAGGGCATTTCCTTCCGCCTTTCCCTAATAGCGCCATTCTCCTACCACCGCTGGGAAGTGACAATTCGACGTCTCTAAACGATAGCCATTATTCGAGCCCTGGCGAATCTAAAGAAATGTGAGACTCTCAGAATTTGTGCGTGAAGCGTGTGAAATCTCAGAAACAATTCGAAACCCTTTCAGCTCATCTTCACTCACAGTAAAACATCAAATCTTAGATTTGCGGATTTTTGAGCTGGCACAAGGTGAAGAGTTTGCAGAACCAGGAAATATATTACTTTTTTTATTAATTTATTTATTGAATGTATGGAAATTACACAGTTCAGTAACATATTACTATTTCAGGTGCTTTTGCTGGCTTACATTGTAACTTATACTAAACTTAACACTAAACTAAATTACTAGTGGTGTAGGAAACTACAAGAGCCCTTACTATGAACAATTAATGGAAAAAAATGTTCAAGAACGCTTCGAAAGGAAATCTGTTTTTGATTCTGGTAGGGGAGTCATTTAAAGAGGCCAGGTGGTAGTGGACTGCTCGGTTTATTGTATTAGGTTGGAGTGAAAAGATATTACTCCTCAAAACTTGTTTCTTCTAAGAAGGGCCAATCATGACCTTTTGCATAATAAAAATGAATCCTTGAATAATAGAAATAACACAGAAGGCCTTTGTGGGCTGTAATTAGTGCAGTCAAAAAATGTACCTTTGATGAAACAAGCACATCGTTTCAGATTCTTCATAGTAAATTAATGTTGGCATAAAATGAATAATCATAAAAATATTATATCTTCGTTTCATTTCCTGGTTTTCTACAGGAACATTAGTGTGGACTGTGCTTTTTTCTCTAGACCATCATAACTCTGATGATCGAAGTTAAAGTAATTTTATTGTCTATTATATTTATTTGGTAGTTCAGTTTAGGTGAATAGATGCGAAAAACTCAAATTTTTCTCTTCCCAGGATAATGATATATTGTGTAATACTTTCAATTTGGTGACTTACTTCCTCATTCGTACGTCACATATCGAAGACCACATTTAATATAAAAAAATATATCTAATACCTAACCATCTTTTAGCTTCTTTGTAGCTTGAACGATATTGTAAGTTCTTGATATGCTTCAACGGCAGTGCAATTACTAACTTTTTAATTAAAATTAATAAATTGAATTAAAAGCATTTTTAATCAGACTGTCTTCATGTTTTGTAAATTGTACAAAAATCATGAACAAATGAGATTCTTCCTTCACCATCAACTTGCACATTTTCGTTTTCCAATAATTTATAAATAAATAGAAAATTTATCTCATGCTAAATTATTACAAATATGTACTATATTTTTCTTCAATTGCAATGTTTTCACATGTCTCAAGAGGAAAGATTTCTCATATAGGCATAGGTCAATATGCAAACACCAAGCATTTGAATATCATTGGCCATACTACACTGAATTTTCACTTTTCCTTTCTATCTCATCAATATTCAGATTATGACCATTCAATACTTTAGAGAAGGTAACACTCATCCCTTTTATCATAACCTTCACCACTGTCACTTTAAATAAAATATACGTGTTCCCGAATGTCGCTGCATGCACTACTTCACGAAGAACAAGTTACGTGATGTACGTAAAGAAATTAACGTTTGAAATGAATTTGTAAACAACGTATACAGCATGCAGGAGATTTGAACAGCCCTTAAAAGCACGAATGTAGAATGAAATGTGTTCTACGTTGAAATGTGTATTGAGTGTGAGGAAAGTCCCGCAACAGAGGAGAAGCGGATCTGTGCAGGGAGTGGAAGGGTTCATTTGTTTTCCTTATGAGTACAAAAGGTACAAGACAAACTGTACAAGAGATGTGGACTACAGTATGGACAGGAGCAGTACACCAAGTGAAAAATACTTAGTTTCAGTCCACCACATCACGGATTTTCGTCAGGGGTTTTACCCGAGCGTAATAATAATAATAATAATAATAATAATAATAATAATAGTAGTAATAATAATAATAATAATAATAATAATTATTATTATTATTATTATTATTATTATTATTATTATTTCCTTCTCTCCAGCGTCTCCTCCTCATCGGAAATATAAATTTAAAAGTAGCATGTAAGAAAGGTTAACAAAATTATATGGTTTCTTCGAAGCAAGACTTAAAATAGCGATGATGATGCGGACTTTTTTGGATGTAGAAGTAAGCGCGTCGACTCATCTGGGAGGTTCTACTGCGCATCTAGTGTGCGCCGGGCAATGTGATTGGAGAAGATCCGGCCCGAGGAACAGGTTCTCCGATGGGGTGGAGGCACGGGTGAGGGTAGCCACGCCAGCACAGGCCTTCGTAGCTATTCTTCCGATCCGGGAAGCACCAATGTTTTCCAAATTAACATTTTTGGTATTGTTTCCGGCGAAACGATCATACGGCTGATTCCTTCTGAATGGAAATCGGTATCAAAGAAATTAGATTAGAGGTGTTTAATAAATCTACTTTTACGATCACTTTAACACTAAGCGCTTCCTTTCTATTTATTAATCTACCGGGATTCTTTGTAGAGAGGGAGAAAGTCAAAGAGAAAACAAGATTTCTCCTAGGGAAATTAAGTAAAATATTAAGTTTTTTTGTAGAAAATGTCAGTTAAAATATATTGTTTAGTAGAAAACATTTAATTTTATTTGAAAGTCATATCGTTTGTTGTGTTTTACTCGTGTCAGTAAAAAACCGATTTGACGTTCCATCATATATACAGTTTGGTCTGTTTAGTATGGATGTCATATACTATTCGTTTTGAATAGAGTATTGCAACATTTTGCCGCCGTCTGAAAACGCGCGATAATGTTTTAGCAGTTAGACTAACAAAACCTGCATTGGTATTCACGTTTCTTTTAAAGTTTTTTTTTCCATAAAACACTGAAAATGAACGTTCGCTTTCATGCACACCGTTTTGAGACACTTTCGTGCATATATGGACAAAATAATGAGTTATCCAACTAGAGCAGTAATGTTATTTCTAAAGTTCTAAACAAAAAGAGATATTTCATTATTACGAAGTTAAATTTTGGTGTGTCGAGGATGAATTGATATAAGCAGCTTAACTGAAGTCACTAATTTTATCTTTTGAGCAGCAT